>PRKT01000336.1:83444-107849 GCA_003671525.1 Saccostrea glomerata
GGGGGGGGGGGGGGGGGGTTTAGCCCCTTAGCCCTCCCGGTTCCGACGCCTATGAAATATGATGTAGGCCTAACGGTTGGTTTACATAAAACAGTAATCAATCAAAAGAGACATCGTGTATTATAGATTTATTATAAGACAAATGTTCATGACCTCGCGTACGTCTCTGTGTATTGTGAAATTTTCCTATTACATTAACGTTGTTACACTTTGGACTGGAATGATTTTCAACACTATCTACATTATCATCAAAAGTCCATAAAACAATACAAAACAGAAGAAAGACATTGTAAACAAAGAACAGACACAGTTATTCAGGAGAGTGTTGTTTTCATGGATTGCTAAATTATAAAATAGTAACAACAGAATGATATATTAATTAAGTTTCGTTTTAGGTAATGCGGAACATATTTAAAATTCTGATTTGTTAGAGGTTTTTGTAGAGATGCTTTGGGACACCGTGAAAGATTTGCCTAAGGAAGAAAAAGATGAAATAGGATGGACAACAGACGATGTGCCAGAGACTAGTTGGAATATATCTAGCCTCTTCTCATCAGATCCCAAAAGCAAAGGTAATGTTTTCCTTAAAAATACGAGGGATGTCCCATAACATCATAGACAGGGAACATATTTTATTTTCTCTTTGCTAAATCAAATTTCTTTCCTTGCAAAGAGTGACATTTTATGATCATGTATTTCAAGTTTCATGACGATACCACATTTAATGAGAAAACTATAAAAAAAAAATAAAGAAAACCTGTAAGTGTACATCGGTGCACCTACGAAAGCAAGCGTAATTTACGTCTCTCACAATGGCATGGTCCCTTTTTCTGCTTCACATGAGGCTATTAACATCTAAATGAATATTTGTTATAGTGAAAAACCACTCTTGTTTAAGGGAATATTTCAAATTCACTACTGTTTTTTTTTTAAACAGGAGTTTTAGTCAAAATTAAATTACTTGAAAGATCACCCTACATTTTAGACACGGAGAATACACCTTGCTTGACGACGTTCATGACCCAGAACATTTCCAAATGTCTGTGTTAAATGATCAGTACTCAACTTTACATGCAATAACTTTTTTTCGATATAGAGGAAAAACTCTTTAAATCTCATATTATAAAATACAACCTTTCTATACTTTATTAGAATATAGTTAGTAATGTCCTTTCGGTACTCCTTTTCCCCATCTCTGATGAATATAAAACATACTAAAAACAATTTTTTTACATTTCCGTTCGCCGGGTACGCGTTCAACGACGTCATTTTCATCAATCTCAATTCGAACAACACTTTGAAAATCATGCCACCAGTCGTCTGTTACTAAAGCTATTTACAATTGTACTCAGTGTATGAAAATTTGACATATTATTAAGATTTTGATTCTGGTTTCAGTTATTTAAATTCTAGTTCAATCTTTTACATAATACCAAAGAAATAAAAACAAATGTACATGTAATAGTTATATGCGTAAATTATTCCGAATTTTGGTCGTTTGATGACAGCCCATATCAGCCTTCAAATAAATCGTCCTAATATGATAAATATGAAAGATATATATTAAAGAATTCACAATTTTAAAGAACATTGAATGTATTATGTCTATGCAAAATTTGGTTAGTATTGGTCGTGTATTAAAAAAGTTATTAACATTGTCTACGACATTTTGGGACAACCCTCGTATATCTATCTTTCTTTTGCAAATTTAAATTTCCGTCCCATTTAAATAGGATTTTTAGCGTTTCTGTCGTCCTTTAATATTCGTTGAGCAATGATTTATATTCAAAAAAAATATTGTATACAAGGGTTGTTCCAAAATTCCGTAGGCAAGTGTCGTTTTGTAGGAACCCGATGTCATATATTAATAAATCTTCATACATAGATTTAACCAACACTTTCTAATAAATCTATGGACGAATATGGAGAATGTACACAATATAACCCTATTTAAATGATATATTTCATTGTCTGGTGTAAGAAAGCAGCGCAGAACCCAAAAGGTGCAATTAAAAATCGGTCTACCATTTTTAAAACCTTGCGCAAAAGTAATTAATTTACACATTAATACTCTGTATTTTTAGATTGGAAATTAAAAATGTTAATACTGTTTTATTATGTATATTTCCTCGAATTTTGGTATTTATACTTTAACAAAGGTTACAGAGGATACTTGTCGTTCGGTACCTATTCATTCATGAGTACACAAAATAACGAAATGATACTGGCAGGCGCGTCGCCCAGTATAAAAAAGCGTCACTCCTTTGGGTCTATAAGGGACACAGACTCAAGGAGTTCATTTGATGCCCCTCGGATTATCCTCAGGGATATAAAACATATGTCATATGTACAGTCTTCAGATTCCCAGTTTTGGTATAAAACCAATACATCAAATTGAAAGAATGGAGGTTTCTATTACAGATATATTTTCCAATCCTATGTCTTCTGTTTAGAAGCTGAAAAACCTGTGATATTTTGATAACTGACACTTCTTTCATCAGTTATCTTACTGGACAGAGCGTCTAAACCCAAACTTGGGAAAATCTTAACTGCAAATCTTCTAATGTTGTCTGTGGAATAGAATGTAATCTGTGTGGACTTGTTTATGTCGGTGAAACCAATGAATCGCTTGACAAAGGAACATCAGGTGATTGATTTCAATTTAATCATGGTGGTCAGCAGCTTTTATACAAACATTTTAATTCACCTGTTCATTCTTTTTTATTAATGAAAGTTAGAATTCTCGAAAAGATTTATCATCACATAAATAGTCCGTCCCCGAGTACACCTTTTCGTAGACAAAGAGAAAAATTTTGGATTAGAAGACTAGGGACAGCCTTTCCCTGTGGATGTAATGACAATGTCAATAGTGTTGGATATCTTTCCAGTCTGCAGTGTAATAATGTAAATGTGATGGGACTTTTTAACCATACTTAGAGACGTAAGCGTAGTCGTGGGCATCGTTCGTACAATAAATCTGCAATACACGACGTCTCTTTTGATTCATTACTACCTTATGTAAATCAACAGTTAGGTCTACATCATATTTGAACAAAACTTTACTCTGTCCCTTTGAAACTTTTAATTAGTCTTCTTGAAAAGGTCAAGGAACATCCAATTTGAATATAGACTCGGATCTGTGAATATGGATATTGCATATCATATGCTCTTTCAACCCGCATGCTTCACGGAAGAAAATGTAGCAAAAACAATCCGTCTTTCCTTAAACTTCAATATGCCAATAAACGAATTAACGCGGTTAATATAAGGAATATTCTTAATCATCAAAGGGTCCAGTCTTCTATTCCACCACATTTCAAATTAAAGTCTAAACCTTGTATTTCCCACAAATATGCATCGACCATTGCTTCCAAATTTTTCAATTACAAAAACACTTTACATGGCCTGGATACCGACTATCTGAAACATAATCTGTTCTTCTTCGCCCTATAACTATAGTCCTGCTGGACACTTTATTACAAGTGACATAAATATAGTTCGTAATGAGGACCTTTGATCACTTATTTTAAAAGGTCCTAAATATAGGGAACCCCGATCCTTCAACTGGCGTCGGATTTCATAAATATTATGGATTCTGTTGAAAATTACGCCAGATGATGGGCAAGATATGAAAAAGAAGACATTGACACCTTGTTGTCAGAATGGATTAAATGTATCAGATCCATGTTAAAATCCCGTATTAAAAGATTGAGGGGCAATATGAAAACCATATACCCTTCTGTGTTCAATGAACCAGAAGGGAAAAAGGAGTTACCGGTAGATAGATTACACGATCAGTATGTACTGGTACCTGCCGACAAAGCAGGTACCAAGATTGTCTTCATTTGTAAGACTAATTATAAAAATTGCGTTCTAGAAGAACTTGGATTTATTTCTACAAGTGGTAATCCTACTTATACTCATACTTTCCTTTCTAAGGAAGAAATTCTTCAAAATAACTTGTCAGTTTTGAAGTTTGGAATACTTTCAATATTCCACAGAGCCAAAATGAATTTGAACTACCTTATATATATTGGATTCCAAAATTAAACTTCATACGAATCCTTACAAACAAAGATACATTGCAGGTTCCAGTAAATGTTTAACCAAACCTCTTTCGTTACTCCTCACTAAGATATTGACAGTAGTGAAGGAAAAACGTCAAAAGTACTGTGCAACTATATATTCAAGAGGTGGTGTGAATCAGATGTGGATACTTAAAAATTCTAAACAACTTTTGGACAATTTTAAATCACAAGATTTTACAAAAATCAACAGCTTAAAAGCTTACGACTTTTCACCTGCGGTCCGGACTCCAAGATTAGGTGAAGACTACTCAGGTGACCTATAAGGCCCGTGGGCCTCTTGTTTATTGCAAGTATTTATTTTTACCTTTAATATTGTGATGCTGGAATCGTCTGTCAAATCAGCTTGAGCAGATGTTTAGAATCAATCGCCAGTCTTATCAGCTTCTGGCTCTTTGGAATTAAAAAAAAAAACAGCACAGTACGTGGCAATGAACTCAAGTTGCCAAATGCATCTTAGGCCATAAAAACAAACCTTTGTCAATAAGTTGATGAAATAATCTGGACTTGAGAATGATTTCAACATAAATATACGCCAACTGACTTACAAGGTTTCTACCTTCACTTTCATATCAGTACATAACAAAACATGCAGAAAGAAAACAAAAGATCACTTCGTTCTAAATAGGGATTTGACCTATAGGACCGGGCTTGGTTTTTCTCTCTACAAAAACCTTGTCGATTTCCGTTCTGATTAATGACTTTAGACTGAATACATAATAACAATTTGTTTTTCTTAAATCTTTATTTCAGTGAGTAGAGATAGGAGGAACTCTTTTTTTCTGAGTTTATTTTTTATTTCCAAATGTAATAATTGATATTTTTCTTTACTTCTCATTGTGCATACATGTAATGGTAATGTTTAATGTCTCTGAAATTCTATTCTTTATGTTTAGGCTTTATTTATCAGTGGATATTATAAAACATGTCATATTAATGTGTGCAAATTATGTAAACCTAAATGAAATCCAAGGAAAACCGTTACTGATATATACGTAGCCAAAGTCAATGTGATCGAATTCTAAGGAATATCATCGCATTTCAATGCTGCCAAGAACACCTGTATTGAGTAATACAAAGTGAGCTTGTCCTCGGAGAAAGTGCGCTTATATTGTTCCGCCTGACTGGACATTTGATTGTTACGATCTAAGCTCTCTTAAGTGTTTCTTATATCAAGTATGAGCATACAAGAAGGATAGATAATTGAAAGAAAATGCACAAATTTATAAAAAAAATATTCTTTGAAAAAGCGGAAAATTAAAACTTTAAAAGTGTGGTACCAGGTGGATTCGAACGCCCGACTTTAAAAAAGTTACAATAGGGTTAAAGTCAGCGCATATATCAACTGAGCTAGTCTGACTTTGAAATTGTTTGGCATAAATTTTAAGCAGATCATCAAAATCAGGTCTCCTTATTTTTTGTAGGTTTTCTTTTGAATTTCTTAAATTATTCTTTACATCCCATCCTATAAAAATATCACAGTTTTATTTAGGGGCAGGCCTGTCCTGAAGGACTTCTTGGTCAAAATACATGGAAAAATCAACGCGTTGACGGACAAAATAGTGTTTTGACCAAATTTGGAGGTTTATTGTAAAGTAGTAAATGATAAATATTAGATATAAATTACAAATTTGAAAAAAAATAGACATATATATGATAGAAAACAACAAATAAAGATAAATTTTTAAATGTCACTTTTTTCCGGGAAATTGTTTTCTCCTAAAGCGTCAATTCTTTTGTCAAAGTGAATACATCCTTTTATAAAATATTAAAATATAAAATATAAAAGCCTATCATGTCAGTAATGTTTTCGTTCATTCAGAAACAAATTTATCCAAAATTATTATTGTTAGCTTTACGAAATCCATTGATTTCTAACAATTACATACATGATGCAAGTGATAAGAGTATCACTCGATTATAACGTAGTCACTGGGACCTATGCAATTACTTTGCTATATCCGTAATTCGTAATATCCGTGTTCATACTAACCGAGTTTTACTGTATATAGAAAGTTTATACGCACTTGTCACTATAATAAAATAATACTTAAGGTGGATCATCCCTCTGATAAGAGAGATAACTCTTCTTATAAGAAAGATAACTTTCCTTAGACATTTTGTCATGAAATTCAGTGAATTGTCTTGTCAGAGTTTACAAGTTTCATTCATGCTAACCATTTCATAGTCAACTCAATCAAACTTATTCCTAGGTACAAATGTTGATTTATAGTTTCTATTGCTTGTATGTACATTAATGATTTATAATAATTTACTTAAAACATTTATACTCAGTTCCTTTAAACAGTGTAAATTGAGAAATCTCTACCTCTTAAAGTATAATTCTTTTAATTGTACAGAAATTTCAGATGCAGTATTGTTTATAAACATTTAATTAATATTTTGTTTCATTAAAAAATATTTTCAAGGGCGATAATGGAAGGATAACTCTTGTTTATGGATGCGTTTTATTTTACATGCACAGAAAACAATTTGTAATTGTGGTTTAAAAAGCAGCGCTTCAGTATGTTTTCTTATGGGAATTAGATAGGTATAAGAGTAAATATTATTTTTATATATACCTCATATTTCTCATTTAATTGTGAGATAAAAAAATAATTAATCTTTCTATTTACCATATCAAATTTTCTTAACATCATGATTTGACATATTATTCATTTCTGAAAAAGTAAGCAACGCTTCATACTTCAAACTATTTTCCATTTGAATTTAATGCTATAGTTGTTGCTGAAAATCAATGTTTGGATTTTTAAAAAACAATCAATTTGGAGCAGAGGGATATTGCCCCTTAACCATTATTAAACAAAATTATTAAAATAATATTGTTAGGAGATCACTTGCCTTTTCCAAACACCCAACATGTCAGCTGTAGCAGTGAAAATGACGTATAATTTTATCCGATAAAAGACAAAACCGGCCCGGAGAAAAAATAAGGAAATATTTTAATTTTACAAAAGAAGTTAGCTCAATTGAAAAGATATAAAATGAAAAGCAAATTAATTTATTCTTTATCATTTTTTTCTGGAAAATACATCATAACAGAAAAAAAATTGTTAAACGTTTTTAGAAGGGAAAGGAAAGGGAGTAAACAGAGTAGAACTTTACATATAATTACTAAAATATTCTTTTAAACAAATGTACATTTAAATTTATCTTGACATATATTATTGAAATTGCAATTTTACTTAAGTATAACAAGGGTAAATGAGTGAACACTGTTTCTTATGATTCTCATATGATCAGTTTCAAATGAGTCTCATATGACCACCGTCAAAATATTCATATGATTCTCATATGCAGGGCCTTTCATATGAGAATCATATATTACGGCATATGACTTACATATGTGTATTCATATGATTCTCATATGATTTGCCACATATGATTCTCATATGATTGTATTTACATATGATTCATATATGATCCACATATGACCCTTATATAAAAGACAATGCATTTGTGGATCATATGTGGCTATATTGCCTATGTAGTCATCAGTGCCTAATTTTCTCGCGTAACAAGTATCGTTGTAGATAAGGGCCTTGTTGGATAAAAAGATCTCGAAAGAGACATTAACAACATGAAATATATCTTATGAATTTAAGGGGGGTTCTTGTTTGTTTAGTTGCAAAGAAAGTCTTCATATCAAAATTTTATGGTAGGAATTCCAAATACATGGATCCTGCTTATTTAGAAATTGAGTAGGGTATCGATTTCAGTATTTAATTTTCTTTGTCTTTTTTTTCAGGCAAAATCATGGAACTGGTGAATTTAGTAACTGGGCTATATGAAATCAAATTTGAATTTTTAAAGGAATTTGATGTAGGAAGCATTGTCAAATTTAAACCTGATATAGCTTTTGCATCTCCAGAATATGATGTGTTAGTCTTAGAGCTTGAAGACTACAAGTTTGAGTTAAAATGTCTTGGTCTAGTGGAAGATAATGCTCGTAACGAAAAGCTCCACGTGTTTGGTCATCCAAGTGGAAAACCGCTTCAACATGACCCTGCATGTACAATCCTTAAGGAGGATACAGATCTTTCTGAATTAAAAAAAGAAGGAATTGCTTTCTTTAAAAAAGAATGTAAAAGTTTGGAAGAAAAGGATATAGAGGAATCTTATTCCCCGTGTGTTATCTCTAAAGACAAAATTTTATTTCATAGCTCCTGTAGCACAGCTCATGGTGCGTCCGGTGCCCCACTCATTATCGTCTGTGATGGAAGCCCAAAAGTGTACGGGATGCTTCTATGTGGACACCCCGGTATATTTTATAATTCTTTTAATGGACGCTTGAAACGCCTTGATCTGCTGGTCGAGTCTGGAATCTCCATGAAAAAAGTCAGGTCTTTACTTAAATCCTTTAAACCAAAACTGGAACAGGATTTGTTCCGCGATGTGTGATATTTGATTTTTTTCTCTTATTTCTTGATATGTCAGGACGAAGAGGTTGTTGGGATTTTTGATATTTTTTTTTACATTCATTTACACCTCCGATGTTGAAGAGTTCCACAATAGTCTGCTTTGAATAATTCGTACTATAGTTCATTCCTATAGGAAATAGTAGTAGAATGAAATGCTATGATATGTGACGTCTCACAAAAGTGCTATTGTGACTGTATGTTTTTATTTTTGTCATATATTCCAAACTCTCGAATTGGCCATGGAGTAATCTTAATCACATTAATCAACTAGTGTATATAACATTTTATACACTTGAGAAACTATTTATGTATTCTAAAAAGCATATCAATTTATCTAGATATGAAAATAATTTTCTGAAGAGCAACAGTAATGCTAAATTGAAAACAGCTAAGACAATGTATGGTTTGCTTTTTCTTTTTAAAAAAATTATGCTTACAAATCCTATTTGTAATTGTGATGTCCTATGATTATCAGTATGAGACATAAATATAAGTGGGAGAATCT
Organism: Saccostrea glomerata; assembly: GCA_003671525.1. Lineage (NCBI taxonomy): Eukaryota > Metazoa > Mollusca > Bivalvia > Ostreida > Ostreidae > Saccostrea > Saccostrea glomerata. The sequence goes on from PRKT01000336.1 coordinate 92,477, forward strand.
ATATAATTTTAAAACAGAATAGGGAAGTTTTTTCTTCAAAAATCGATATAAAATATAAATAAAGAAAATCCCTTAAACTACTTTAACAGTACAAGAAAACACACGTTACATTAAACAGACTACCAGTAATTAATTCAATCTCTAGTCTTTCAGAATGAAAACCAGAGATAAAAGTCGCTATAATTTTGTCAATTTTTGTAAACCCAAAGAAAGGTGCATATCGTTATTCCCCGATCATGACAAGGAGCACACGGCGGGTGTGACCAGTCAACAGAGGATGCTCACTCTTCCATGGCAACTGATCCTACATCTAATGTTTCGGAGGTCCGTGTTTGCTCTGCTCCTAATCTCTATAAATATTGTTTTATGGATTTTGATATTGAATACTGTTTGTTATCTCCATATCCGTCTTTCATCATCTTGTAAATAAGTATAAACATAATTCTGTATAATATTTAATATTTGAAACATAGAACTAAAAAAAGATATTGCTTTTTTACTGGTTACCGTTTGTACGATGATTTACCAACCTTTTCAGTACAATTTTCATCTTGCCCTTTTGTCTCGGTTAAAATTGTACTCCTCGGATATCAAATTTTAAAAACATTTTATCGGCCTCAAAATTAATTGCAATAATAGTTGAATTAAATATGAGAACATTACATGTAATTACTTGCAATTTATGGAAGCAAGTAAACATACTATTAGTATCTAACTATTTTGGGACAGGGAAACCTTTCGTTTATATAAAGTTTAAGGTATGTTAGATTACAAAATGTAAAAATAACGCTTTCTGATATAAATTGCAGCTACTAGTATATTTTTTTCCTTGGATATGTCAAAACAAAGAAGATGCTTGGTTTTGGGGATTCTTTTCAGAGTAAAAATTTTTACATGTAGCTTTAGATAATATATTATTGCTCCACTATAGAGTTTTTGTGACTGTATTATTTTATGGCACCATTATCATAAATTTTTCTCCATATTTTTTTCTCCGAGTTTAGATGTACGTTTTTAAAACTGTCAGTGAATTGTAGTACATGTATTTTGTTCGTACATTGATATGTTTAGCAAAGATACAAGAATACTGGCTGTTTGAATAACAAAAGCTGATAGATGATCATTTTCATCTTGCCCTTGAATAACAAAAGCTGATAGATGATCAGTAGAAATTTAAATTTTCAAAATTATTCTTTTTTATTATTTCCCATCTCTCTGATAGGCTGGAATACAACAATGTACGAAAAATACTATGTTCTGTACATGTTCACCAGCATGTGACCCCCCTGGTAAACATAGGGATTTATTTTTCTCTATGCTGGAAGACAAATAGATTGGAAAATCCAAATAAATGCAAAGCGTTTTGAAAGGGTTTTTTTTACTTGCAACTGCCTTCCATAATACTTAGACTCTTAAGACCTTGAGTAACGTTGATTGTGCGTGTGAATGGGCATGTGAATGGGCATGTGATAACTTACAGTCTATGGATGCAAGTTAATACAGTGAACCTGTTTAATTCGACATACACTGGGAGACAAAATTTATGTCGGAATGGACAAGGTGTCGGATTTAACAGTGTTAAAACATGGACAATCAGAAAACTGGGAATTTTATGCTAAACCATTCCTGTTGCACCGTGGCAAACTTTCTCTCCCTAAAAATTGAATAGGTATTTCTTTACCTTTAGTATTAATTCTTTGTCCTTGTTCAATAATAAAAGAAGTCCATGTCAAAAATATCATGTAAACACGTTTAAATGTTTCAGCATATATCATTTCATTTTATTTACGGAAGATGTACACTATAGACAACAATTTTTATCTTAACGTGAATCATTCTGTAACTATTTTCTAACAAAGTAGAATTATCTATATATAAATTATTTTACAGACATCTCGTCATTATGTTGTACGTGGTTTGTATGAGAGATAATTAGATGGTTTGAACACTAATATTTTGTTTCAATTTATGTACTGTGAAATCACAGATTTTCTTGGGGTTTAATTTTCGTTGTTTTTGATGTATGAAGAGACCAACGAATTCATATCCACCACGAAATGTAAAACGTTACATACATAACTACTAAACAATTCTTCATCCACGAATTCAAATCCCCACAAATAAAGATTTTTACTCAAACAACGAAAAATTGACTCCACGAAAATATGTGATTTTAACGTAATATATTAAGCCTTTGTATCCAGCTTAGATGTGCTTAACAAAGAACATTTTTTTCTGCACTTTTATTTAATTTATAAAGGAAATTTATACTCCAAAGGTCATAAAAAGTTAATTACGTAATTTGTAACTTAGACATGTTTAATTGATCCTGGCAATGACCTTTAGGTGAACTAAAATTATCAACTCTGATCTTATTGTATCAAATTACTATCTGTTTATGTTACAATTGAAAGGTAAACCATCTTTGCAAAAAAAAAAAAATTAAAAAAATTAACATATGATTTCTATCATTTGTATTGTGTAGATGATATTTTCCACAGTTTTATGATTTGTAAAACATTTAGTCTTTTATGATTTAGATTGATATCATTGTACCTATATAGTAATAAAGTTGCTTGTTTGTTATTAGTTTATGTATTTTGTAGAAAATAAAGAGCATATAAAAAAACTACTTCTTTCATCTGTTCCTGGCACCTGGTTCTACCCCTAATTTTGTATTGTTTATTAAAATACTGAGCTAGGAAACTATCCATATATTTCATTTCAAGATTAATTTCTACTACATGCCTCAATACACAACTCTACAAGCAAAAAGATATTCAACTTCTCAATAAATCTTCTTCTCTGAAGTTTGAGAAATATTTCCCTCAGGGTCTCTTTAACAGCAGGTTGAGAAGATGGATCTATTTAAGTGATGTCACAATGATAAAATTCATAAATTTATTTATTTTTTATTGATAAACATGCAAGTAAAATAATCATCGATACCGAAAAATAGGAAGTGGTGAATATTGAACGCCTCCTGTTGCCAGGTAACAAAAAAAAATAATTACAATGCAGGTTACTTCCCTTCAATAGAGGTACGCTGACATGCTGATTCACATGGGAAGCAATTTTTTTTTTTTGGGGGGGGGGGGGTGACAACTAATAACAAAGCAAAACAAAACGGACAATTCATTTGTTATAGTATAAAGTGCCCACATTGTACCGAGGATAAAAGGATAATAAATTTATACATGTAGCTTTTGTTTTCAAAATTAATTTACTAGTATCAGAGACTTATACTGTCTATGCTAGTATACACTGATAAATTATATTCATTTGAACCCCTTCCCATTTCTTTCAAGCTTGCTTGTTTTTTTTTTTTTTTGTTTGTTTGTTTGCAAATAGAAATCAACACCTCTGTATAAAATCTAACACATTGGCTTTACACTTTGATTAGGTTATATATGCTTTTTATCATAAATATGAAAATTCTTAATTAATAGTATCAAAAATTTATGCTGAATATGAGTAGATTTATGTTCTTTTTGTTACTGCCCCGGCAAGATAATATGCGATCCTCCCATATTTGTGTTTTGGCATTAATTGAGAACGAAAATAGGGGGAAGATCGTGCATTCGCTACTTCGAAAGATTTTCACTTTCTGTTTGATAATCGTTGATTTTTTTGAATACTAAAACAGAAGGCATTTATTATTACACTGAAGACTACTCATACTACTCATATGTTGTCTAGTCAGTGTATTTGATTTATAAATAAATTTACTAATGACGTGTCTTCGCACTGCATTTATTTGCAAAATACGGCAAACATTTATGACGTCAACTTTAGCGCTCGTTTTCTCGATAACGTCACAATGCACTTAAGCCTGGTTTTCCCTTGACGGTCATCATATACAAATGCAAAAATTCTGCAAGCGAAATAAAAGTCTTTCACATAAATTACAGTAAGTATATATCCCAAACTACGAAATGATTTTACGGAGCTCTTCAAATATTCAATCCACAGCAACGCGAAATCAAATTCTTGACATGAATTCCACACAGAAATATATTAAAAGATTACACCTATTGTAATATAGGGCTTACGCTGTACTGCATCCACAGATGAAGAGTAACTGACCCTGACACAGCGTTTTCGTGAATACGACAGCTCTCGAATATGTCAAACGATCAACGGGTATCTTTTTTCTTTATTTTCGAATAACACTTGAATTTACCTTCAACTTCGAATTTTTCTTCTTTGATATCCAAAGGTTTTCTTGTGAATTCCATTAACAACCCAGGGGCGAATCCAGCAATTTTTGAAAGGGGGGAGGCTCCAGGTCGGTGCCCCCAGCACTCATGCACAGAATAACACCGGTCACTTTAAGTCCGTAGCTACATTTAAAAGAAAGGGGGCCTCCAAAAACAGTTGACAAGGAAAAAAACCCTTTGCACCACACTCTAAAATCCAGGGGGGGGGGGGGGGTGTGCTGGGATGCTGCAATCTGACGTCCTTTCTCATGAACACACGCACATAAAATGTTTATCAAAAATACTGACAGAAAGGAGAGATTATCCATGCGGTCACCTGACAAAAACTACATTTTCTATTGGTGTAATTAAAAATCATGCTGAAAATCTGTGACATGACGTTTGATTGGCCATGATACAAGAAAGTTATTGAATATTTATTATGGTGTATCCTGATTTATTTGGACGAAGGGCGGAGACTCGTGCTTCGCACTCGTCACCGCCCTTCGTCCAAATAACTCAGGATACACCATAATAAATATACAATAACTATTACTTTGAGCTCTCAGCTCAGGTGGACTAAAAGAAAATGTTATACAAATTTATCAAAAGAATATCTAGGCCATGTTCTATTTTGGGCAATTTTTTTTTTACAGAAATATGCCTCTTGAAAAATAAAAAAAGTAGTCGCACTTGCACTCCACATCTCTAATACCCTACATTAAACAATTAAAATTTATCTTCATCCAATGAGCCTATGTACCAAGTTTGGTTTATATTAGCTCAGTGGTCCTTGAAAAGAAGGTGAAAAAGTTGAAAAGTTTTCTGGCAAAGGAACAGACGGACGGACGAGAATGGGTGATCAGAAAAGCTCACTTGAACTTTCAGCTCAGGTGAGCTAAAAAGAAAATGTTTAAATAAAATTATCAAAAGTATATCTAGGCCAGGTTCTAATTTTGGGTACGGTGGTGCAAATTTTTACAGTGTTATATTTCTTGAAAAAATAAAAATAATAATCGCACTTAAACTCCGCATTTCTAATACAAGGAATAATTCTAGGTGCTTTGGAAGTCAAAATTCATTTGTTTAATTTGGAATTAATGATCTGTGTTAAGATGCACCTGCATAATTTGATATTAAAACTCTCAGATTTATCCCACAGAAAGTTGTTTTATTTTCATTTGTGTACAATTCTTAATGCATTTTGATTTCTTCTGAATCATAAATTTCCAACACTTGAATTAATTTTATGGTTACAAATACGCACAAGAAAGTAAAGCCAATGCATTTATATATAATTTCAATCTTTGAATTCTACATTTATTTAACGTTTTGGTGCTTTCCTTATAATATAAATATATAAAGGATACTAGATTTGATAGTGTTCATACATACAATAAGTAATTATATTTCAAACAAATAGCTTGGAGAACTGGTTTTGACAGAGATCTATGTCATTGTGTGATAAAAAGAGAATGTCTGTAACTCACGCGCCGTCCTTGTGGGGCGATAAGAGATACATAGCAGTCTGTTATCCAGGTCGGAGTTCCTCAGTCTAAACTTATACAGCTATGGAGTTAATCATTGTCTTTTTCGCTATTGGATTCGTCAGTAAGTACATATACCTATTAATCTGCCTTTTTTCCATTCAAATCGATGGCGTAATCGTTTTGCTTCCAGAAGGCACATTAGAACGCTTTCAGCATTAAAACCAATACGGCCTTCTTTGTCAAAAATTGATCTCGTAATTAGATTCGTCAGTAGGTACCCTTAAACAATATCAGATCTTGCGTCATTTTTCTTCTGAATCGACAGCACAAGTCCTTTTTGTGAGTCCATAGTTTTATTTTTGCTTCATCAAATAGGAACGGTTTTCAGCAGTAATACCACGTATGACCATGTTTGTCAAAAGTTGCAACGAAATTTTCCTATCTCCTTTTGTTCTTTGTAATTTTTATCAATTCCTTGTTTAAAATGTCAGGAAGATTCGAGTTGCATGATTTGGTTACTATATTTGATTTCACGAAATCACAGTGTCTGTTAATAAAAAATAATAGTGATTATGGAAAATCAAAAATAGTATATAACCACTCCAAGTGATGCAACCTTGTTGAAAGTTATTCGTACATGTAGATACAAGATATGATTGATTGATTGGTTGGTTGTTTGTTGTTAAACTTCCCATTCGAACTTATTTTACTCATATGGAGACGTCCCCGTATACGGGAGAAGGGCTTCAAATTTTTGGCATTGTATTTACTCGGCAGTTACGGCCATTGCTCAGTGAGGAACCTCTATCCTGCCAACATCCACCGTGACACGAGGTTTATAGGTTTTTAAAGTCTCATCCAAATGACCTGCAACTTTCTCTTCAAAGTGCAGAGCGCATGGCAAAGGAACAAATACTACCAATTTTTTATTGACTTAGGTCAGTTGGCACATGTAGGAGATTCGAGACATTTCATACAAATACATGTATTTTAACATAAAATTCATAAATAAGATACATCTTAACAAGGAGCACATACAGGGCGGGTGTGACCAGTCGGCAATTGATGCTTACTCCACCTCTGATGTTTTAGACATACGAGTTTGCTCTGCTCCTACATGTAGTTTATGTTTAATTGATTTTTGAGGTGTAATTATGTCCATCATATCCACATATAAATCATTTACAGGGATTGGTGGTAGGCAAAATATCGCAGAAAGATATTGAAAACATTTGACAATTGTATAATATAGATTTATGTAAAGTCCTTCATAAACAGCAGTCTGAAGAAATATACAATTATTTAGTTAGTGAGTGAGAATTCTGTATACAGGTCAAAGGTTGCACTGGTCGTGAGTGTAAGATAAATATTGCGTGTTGATAGTAATAATCGTATTTGAACAGTAAATGACGTATAGAACACAAGTTAACAGAAGACAGATTATGAAATACAAATAAGATTTCACAGGATTTTAAATTCATGCAAGTGCACCATGGCCTACGCTGCTTTATGATTGTGAAATATTTATAGAAGTACAAACTGTCATAAATCATTTTTAACCCTCACATATATCTAGTTATTTATATAAGTGCTAATTAACTCAAGTATTCTGTCATGACATAAAATTAATCAATTAGATTCTTTTTAAACTTAAGTTCCCGAACTACAGTAAAGTTCCCTCTGTTTTAATAATTTCGTACCATTTCCGAATTTCTTGCCGAGTACTTCCATCCCTTCGATGATTTTGCACCACTGAGTACTTTCAGTACTTTGATTTTGCACGACTTTCAGTCCTTTGATTTTGTATGACAGGTGCTCAGCACGGCCATGGAGGTGGGCATAATAACTACCACCCCGACTCCCAGACTCACATAGACGCCGAGATACAGGGGCTGAACGCTCACTTCGGCAGACATCAGTGTCTAGATCTCCTGTTAGTGGACTGCCAGCATCACACCACTAGTGGCGACGAAATGGTGTGCGGAAGTAACGGGGTTACCTACCCTGATCAGTAAGTAATAAAGGGGTCAAAAGGTTAACCAAGACTTTTTGGGACAAAGATCAGCATGTGACAATTATACTAGGGTAAAAATTGGGTAATCAAGACTTTTTTGGACCAAGATCAGCAAGTGACAAGTAGAAAGGGGTAAAAATTGGGTAGTCATGACTTTGTGGGACCAAGATTTGCATGCTGCAATTATTATAAAAGGAAAAAGAAGGGTAATAAAGATTCTATTGAACTTAGATCAGCATGTGACAATTGGAAAGGGGTAAAAAGGGTAAACAAGACTTTGTGGGACTAAGATCAGCATAATGACAATAATAGTCAGGTACAAAATAGGAAATCAAGACTTTGTGGGACTATGATTCGCAATGTGACAATTATAAAGCGGTAATAAGAGTGTTATAAATTGTGTTTTAAATTGTCAAAATCATATGGGCAATACTTTGTACTTTTTTTGCCTCCGAGATGCAGAAAAGAATATTTTCAAACATGAATGCATTTTATAATATACATTGTATAATTTATAGATCACAACCCTATCACCCGAATTCCTGAAAATCACACATTTGGAAGAAACACCCTTGCTTATCATAAATAATATGTTTTACGGTATGACCGTTGGGGCGAGCGCAGTTATGTACTATCATAAACCTACACATGAACTGTCTATCATTCAAGAAAAAAGAAAGAAAACTAAACAATAAAAAGAAATAACTTCCCAAACATCGGGATCGAGATTCCGAACTTCTCGGAAGTTTCCGACAAAATCGGAAATACCCGAACCGTTGAAGTGACGAAAGTATGACGTCAGATAAAAAGTCCTGTTGACTTAGGACGCAAACGATAGTTTTATGGCATGGAAACTGCAATAAAACGTTGTTTTTAATTTTTTTCAAGTAAGTTGTTGCTATGTTTTAGCCTTTAGGTTGCTATGCACCGCAAAGGATTACTGGGAGTTTGGAATTTTTTCACGCGGTCAGATAAAAATTTCTTGGAACAATGTGCAGATTTCAACCCGAATTTCCTCCGTTCGTACACGTTAGTCTATTGAGCTCGCTACGCGAGCGGCGCTTCGCGCCGCCTCGCTGCGCTCGCTATAACTGCAATAAGTCTGTTAAAATATCATAATCAATAAAGCTCACCCACCCATCCCGTCCTCATTGATCCCCTGACACTTGGGAGACAAATTTCAATATTTTGAAAGAAACACCCTAGCTTATCATACAGACAACGATGTATTTAGTTTGTCTGCTATATTACCAGATGCAGACATTACGATTTTCGAAGAACTTAAAATATAGCATTTAACATACATGTTTAAGGCATATGCCGCTTTAGCTGCAGAACTGTGTCTCTCGGCATGAGAAAATTCGAACAGATAAAGCAGAACTTTCCGAATTTTCTCAAGCAGGCAGTACAGTTTTGCAGCTAATGCTGCTACAAACATGCGATTCCGTATAAAATGAAAACTTTACGACTAATATATAGAGAATAATACATACCATTTTCCATATCACATCCTGTATCAGCCCGAGACACCAATATCAGCCAGAGGGCCGAAGGCCCGAGGGCTGATATTGGTCGAGGGCTGATACAGGATGTGATGTGGAAAAGGGTATGTTTTATTATATTTATTACATACTTAGTAATAAAATACAAAACACATTAAGTTGAGAAGAAAAGTAAATAATCATGCACGGACTTCTTAATATGTACACAGTCTATTGTCTCATACAGTTTCGGTTTGTTTCTGCATGTACTGAAGTCTTCTATTTCAAATGTCCCCTATCCGTTATTTTAAAATAATCTATTATTTATCAGTTAGATTATCACTACATTCAAAAAGTACATATAAAACCCGAAGCGAAAAAAAACAGAGGAGTTCCGAATGGAGAGTGCTAATATCCGAATCAGCCCTACAAATCCATATCAGCACTGCAGAATCCATATCAGCCCCCGAGGGCTGATACGGCTAATGTAATTTTAACTGTATCGCATATGCAAAAATCCTGTATTTATTACTAAGTATGTAATAAAAATTAATATATAACTTGCTCGAAAGATTAGGATAATAAGACGTATGAAACCTAAAGGTACTTAAAAGTATGCATTGTTTTTCTATATCGTAGTTACTTATTAATGTCATATTTTTCAATATCTTTCAGTTGTAAGTATGTACACGCCGCCTGTATGTTCGAAAATTTGAGCGTTGCTCATACTGGACCATGCACGTCAACCACCGCCGGTGCCACAACTTCCGCCGGAACTGGTGGCAGCCCACCCACAACTGTACCAGTAGTCGGGAGCTCAGGCGCCGTCACTCAATCCACAATGCCACCGACAACCACACAGAGCCCGGAGGCCATCGCCTTCCAAAACATTTTCTGTAAAAATAAAGACTCCATTAACTGCCCCACCGTGGTGACTCCACTGTGTGGTTCTGATGGCGTTGTTTACAATAGCAGGTAAGAACTCGTGCATAATGGACGTGCCGTGGTATAACCCCACAGTGGTGTAAGAACCTGTGTTTAATGAACACTGTGGTAGCTCCACGGTGATGTAAGAACCTTTGAATAATGGACACCGTGTTTACTCCAGTGTGGTGTACGAACCTGTGTATAATGGACACCGTGGTTACCCCACAGTGGTGTATACGTATAGATGGCGTCTGATGGTGTGACCTCATTTATTAAATTTTCACATTTGTCACTGTCAACGCCTCGCTCTGCTTCAGTTATTGTACTATAATTTATATAATTGTCGCTGTGATAATTATAGTATATCTGGCCACGTGCAACTTTGTTAATCACATTTATATATTTTATTGTCTACAGCTGTCACGTGATAATCACTTTTGTATATTTTATTGTCTGCAGTCTTCACGTAATTATCACCTTTGTATATTTTATTTCCTACCCCTGTCACGTGATAATCACGTTTGTATATTTTATTGTCTACAGTCTTCACGTAATTATCACATTTGTATATTTTTTTTCCTATATAGCTGTCACGCGATAATCGCGTTTGTATGTTTTATTTCCTACAGCTGTCCTGTGATAATCACGTTTGTATATTTTATTTCCTACAGCTGTCACGTGTCTAAGGCCCGCTGTGATAACCACACTGTATATTTTATTGTCTACCATTGTCACGTGGTAATCACGTTTTCATATTTTACAGCTGTCACGTGTCCAAGGCCCGCTGTGATAACCCCTCCCTACAGACCGTGGACGGCAGTAAATGTGGACTGACCACTCCCGTGTCTGTAGCTCCTGTTGTCGGATAGACTCAATAAACTCACAATTATACTCCACAGTGGACTCAATAATAAAGATTTATACTAAAAAATTCTGGGTCCTGTTTTCCTTTTTTAAAAAAAAACTAGACAATATACCATAAACTGTTTGCATTAATTGTCTGAAGATATGGTTGAATAGATGGTGGTCAAAAACGACGACGTACCTTGGCCACGACAGGCAACAGACAAATTTCAAGGTGACCATATTTCAAGCAGAAAAGATCATTTGGGCCTTTGGGTCACGTGAGCTAAAAGCTGTTCTAAACTACTTCTGAAATCTAAAAGATTCCGTGAGGTTTCCCCCATTCCCCCGTTTACCCCCAACCCCGATTCCCAACTGGCTGGGCCTCCATTGTACAAGCTAATTAAGATCTTAGATCAACCACTGTAAATTATTTTTTGGAGCAGAGTGACGACTAAATAGAGAGGATTTTTTCAATAAATTCCAATCTTGCAACATTTTACGCCTTTCTATCAGAAAATAATAGTGCTTGCCATATTCATGAAGTAATCCAGAATGTCTCGTCATCCTCTTTTGTCGCCAAAGAAAATGTAGAAGTATATCTTTAGTGCAAAATAACTATACTTTTATTACGGTTATTGCACAAAGAAATACCATTGCCATTATAATCCATTCTACGGCAGTTAATGCATCATCCATGCAAGTTTGGTCCATATTTGCACTCCCGCATGATATTGATCATGGATAGGGCTTACATTTATTCGGGAATCAATACATTTGCTCTTGAATCTTGTTTAAAAAGAATGAGTGCACTTAAGTACGTCATTTGGAACCTTTTCGGCTACCCATTTTAAGCTTAACATTACAATATATCGCTAAATTAATCTATGATTAATGTGCAAGTATATGCTTTTGATATTTATTTCTAGAATTTTTTGTCAAATATATTTCTATAATTACAGAAAATGTAATTTAAAAGAACATGTAAAAGTCTTAAATTCCGGAAATTTGGACGGGACCACTTTAGAATATTTAAGGTATTCACAAATAGGCGGAGACATTTAAACCACATGGTTGTGGAATGTAAACATTAGCACATATGACTTTTTTCGCACTACAAATTGAATCGGAGAGAGAGAGAGAGAGAGAGAGAGAGAGAGAGAGATCGTGTTGATTTTATGGTGCACTATTATTAAATGATTCTAATGTTAAGGATGGGATAGATGTCTCGCTCAGCAGACCGTTATACAAAGGCGACATAAGCCTATACATGTACTTACTAATGACACTGTCAATACCAGAATTCTTTCAAAACACCCCTAATGAAAAGCATAATGTTACATGTAAATAATAGACACATTATCTTCAAACCCTATTAAAATTTGCGCAAAAATCTCCCATAGTTTGAAGTTGGAAGTACGAAAGATAATGTCACAACAGAGACTTAAACACAATGAAATTTTCAATGAAAGCGTTAGCGTATCGAACAGCAGAAGGTCACGTGAGAAAGGTGATTATAATATCAATCGTTGTTGCTCAGTGACCGGTTAATTTACTAGCTATCTCAACCCTAGTTTGGGGACATTTTTTTGAAAATTAGATGTGAGCCGCAACTTGGCCAACATTGTCCTTTGGATATGTATAAGTTTACGGTAAAATACATATTCTGTGCAAATAAAAAAAATGGCCATGTTGCGGCTCGATGTAAACAAAGTCGTTGAAAACTGGTATGCATATGAATAACAATAGAAATGATCGAGACAAAACTGTTAGACCCCCTGTCTCAAAAGCTAGTTTCGCTCTGCATTATTTGATACTTTCATGTAATATAATATACCAAAACCTGCTCTTAAGACATTGTTTAATACCTATAAAACATAAATTAAATGAATTTTGGAATTTTATTTTGCGCAAAACATCGGGATCCAACTCTCATAGCTTAAGTGCACTCATTCTTTAACTGGGAGACTGACGCCGACGTCAATGAACAAGAGGCCCTTGGGCAATAACACTCACCTGAGTCAATATATCTCTGCTGTTCATCAGAATTTTATATCATATACATGTATTTCTATGTAAAACTTTGGACCCTATTTTGACCCCTCCCCCTCTAAGTTGCCTTGCTTTTTAAAGCAGTATCTCTGGGTCAAAATTTGAACTTTGATCTACACTCTCTCACATCGATGTGACTAAACATGGCTTTGCTGCTGAGAGAATGATTTAATGGAGCTAGGTGGTTGTGGCATTTTCAGATCATTTCGATCTCCTTTAGAAGAGCTCCATATAAAAATATAATAATACAAAAAAGATAAAATTTTGCAAATATATTTTTGGGAAATGTTTCTTTGCCAAATGATAGTTGACAGCTTAAGATATATCTTGTGGTTAATTTCTTGACCCCCACCCTCCTTAAAATTTCTTTACCTAAAATCTATCCTAAATAAGCTGTTAAAATCTGATATTGCATTGGCTAGCTTCTCCCTCCTGTGAAGTACGTTGGTCATCTGATTTTAAAGAATGCTTCCATATCCATTGTGACTAATCATGGCCTTAATGTTCTTGAGGAGATTTTTAAAAAGTTGATACTGACAGTAGACAAATGCCCTTTTAATGTCCATAAATGAATCCCATAATAAGAGGTTTTTTTTCATAATTTATGCATATTTATTATCAAAACAATACATGTGATTTTACAATACTGTTTTCATACAATGATAACTACAGATAATCATAGAATAAAATCAAGTTGTCCTGTTAATTAGGCTTTACAAGCAGTCTTGGTATATCCTACACTGAACAACCTGTAATCTGGAGATAATTCATGATTTTACAATTACTCGGAGTTTATCTTACAGTCAATATAAATCTATGAATCTTTCACAACTAATCCCAGGTTTACTAGTACTGTAAAATCACTTAATTTTCGTGAGGGTTTATTTTTTCATGGCTTTCAAGGTATGAAGAGACCCAAGAATTTATGTCCTCTACAAAATGCAATTTTTCACATATATTAATTACTACTAATCAATCCTTCAACCACGAAATCAAATCCCCATAAACCATATAATTTCCTCAAACCATGAAAATTTGAACCCTTGAAAATACCAGATGTGATTTTTCAGTATCTTACAGGCAACTCATACTAAGAATAATTACTTTTTAAAGTAAAATGAACACTTACTTAACCTATGAAAGCTTAGAATTTGTAAAATACAATGGTTTATATAATTGCTAAAAATCTTTAAAGTCTCAGTGAGAGTAAATTGGAACACTGGGCAGAATGAAGTAAAAAATTGCAGCTATAACTTTTTAAAGATAAGTTACAGTAAAACAATTGGTATAAGTTTAAAGTAATTCTGAAAATTATTAACCTAAAAGTCGTTCTATATTTACAACTTCACAATACCAAAGACAAGCAACAACAAAACCAAGATCTGTTAATTCAAGCTTTCAATTAATAAGACAATGACTCAATTAAAATTTGAAATGCCTCAATGTATCGATTGATCTCACCAAATCAAATTTGACGCAAATTTGAGGTAAATAAAAAATATGATATGGATTTCATCAAGACCATAGAAACTGAAAAATCTGTTTTGCTTCTGACTAGATATAGCTTACCCAATGAGCTTTTGTGTTCTCATTTTCTATTTGACTTTTTCTGAAGAAGACAGCTTGCTATTGTTATGGTTATTATTATAAGCTGTGTCACTGATTTATGCTTGATTTCTCTATAATAATAATGTCACAATTTAGTTCTTCTTGAAGGCAGCAAAAGATAGCATTGTGGAATCAAAATTAAACTTTAAAAAATTAATTCACATAAATTGACTAAAGTACATGTAGATCAGCATAAAAATGAAAGCAAAAAATGTACAAAGCTATCACACCTATATGTAAATGAATGTAAAATCTTTGATAAAGAATTCCAAATAGATAATGAAGACACATTACCCGGTAAATATAAGTGAAAATGAGTACCTGTGTGCACATTTAACCTACTTACATATGCATGTTTATGTATAATTTTTGTGGGGTGGGGTGGGAAGGGGCTTTGACAAACCTATATCACTTATTAAGGACAGATGATACAAACAAACTTTTGTCAAAGAATTTGAAAATAACAAGTTGGGTCATGTTTAAATGTGTAAATTGAATAACTTTCACCACGTAGTTTTTAATCTTTTATTCAAATTTGCAATGGAATTTAAATTGAAAAATATTTGTATAAATTAATAAGAATGGTTTCCGAAGGGTACACTTTTGAACATCACAGAAGGTTTACAATTGCTTTTATTTTCTAGAAATTTATTATTTGCATCATTTGCAATGAAATTAGGCCAAAAAATATATACCAATCCAGACATTCATTTTTTGTTTGTATCATCTGTCCTTAAGCCCCCCCCCCCCCCCCCCCCC
>PRKT01000336.1:107962-132668 GCA_003671525.1 Saccostrea glomerata
ACCCCCCCCCCCCCCCCACACACATACACCTGCCATCCCCACTCTTACTTCAGGTGTCTCCACTTCATGGAATGCAATTCATTCCTAGGACGGAAAAGGATAAACCTCATAATTAATAATAAAAAAAAGATAATAAATAATTACTTTGAATAATAAAAAAACGAAAATCCTTTAAAAAAAAATAATGAAAGCACAATTATATCAAGTTTGCAAACAGCAAAGCAGCATCAACAATACACAAACATTGAAGGACGGCATGTCAAGATTAAATATACAATCTATTTATAAATGTACAGACCGGTAAACATTTGTATCTACGTATCACACTGACAAAATTTCTTTTCTGTAACATGTACACATGGAAAATGTTTAATACATACAGTATAACTAATAAATAATTTAAAACATCATAACATGTACCGGTACATAATGTATCTACAATGTAAACATGTATATGTACACAATGTTTTTACATTTACATCTGATTCAATAAGCATTTCAATGTACATGTAATTACATAAACTTAATAATATGTACAATTTATTTCAATAAATACTGACAGTGCATATTTTATTAATATTGTTACCAAGCAGTCAGTAGATTGAAATGCATAATAAATAACTGAGTCAGACTCATTAGAATTTCAATTACTGAGATTTAAGCAAAATTTATGCTGTTATCTTGACAGATTAAGGACATTTAAGACTTTTCCCACCAAAAATGAAATAGAGCTTGTCTGACAGATTGAAGTAAATTTTTTATCAAATGAATAAATTTGATCTTGAACTATGATATTCCTTTCCATGTGTGAAGTTCTTATAATACAGAGTTAAACTGAGAGAATCAACCTCTACCAAACTACATTGCCAAATATTTTCTATTCACTCAGAAAGTAAAAAAAAATTGATTGCAATGATATACTTGACCCTAAAGTCAATAATTGCATTGATTGACCTGATATGCCCTACGATACTTTTGTATCTAAGTAACATATTTTATTATCTACCTAATTTACATGCATATCAATATGTTGTACATGTGTAACAAATTCAAAAATTCCTACCTAGATCATATAGATGATAAAAATTTATTGCCTTTTCCATTGCACCATCATACATATATACAGTCAATTCATAAATACATTTTAAAAGCAAGTAACTATTTTATTCTAAACTTCAAGCAAACAAGAGGCCCATGGGCCACATCGCTCACCTGAGAAGCTTTGACAATTCTGTACAGTAGACCCTCATTTATCCGGACGCTTTGGTTCCCAGTCAATTTGTCCGGATATGTGAAGCGTCCGGATACCTGAATCACAAGTTAAACAAGACAGAATAACAATTAAAAATTTCGTTCCCATAAAAAATCGTCCGGATACCGAAGCATCCGGATATCTGGCATCCGGATATCTGAAGGTCCACTGTACTTTACTAGATTTACCCCTTGTAATACATATTGTGACCCCACCCTACCCCACTGATCATAATTTAGACAATTTGAAATCTACACTACCCCAGGATGCTTCCATATATAAGTTTCAGCTTTTCTGGCCCAGTTGTTATTAAGAAGATTTTCAAAGCTTTTTCCTATATATTTCTATGTAAAACTTTAATTCCCCATTGTGTCCCCGCCCAATCCCCTGGGGTCATGATTTGAACAATTTAGAATCTACACTACCCCAGGATACTTCCATATAAGTTTCAGCTTTTCAGGCACAGTGGTTCTTGAGAAGAAGATTTTGTAAGATGTTTCCTATATATTTCTATGTAAAACTTTGATTCCCCATTGTGGCCCCGCCCAATCCCCGGGGGTCATGATTTGAACAATTTAGAATCAACACTATCCCAGGATGCCTCCACATAAGTTTCAGCTTTTCTGGCATAGTGGTTCTTGAGAAGAAGATTTTCAAAGATTTTTCCTATATATTTCTATGTAAAACTTTGATTCCCCATTGTGGCCCCGCCCAATCCCCGGGGGTTATGATTTGAACAATTTAGAATCTACACTATCCCAGGTTGCTTCCACATAAGTTTCAGCTTTTCTGGCACAGTGGTTCTTGAGAAGAAGATTTTTTAATGACCCCACCCTATTTTTGTCTTTTCTTGATTATCTCCCCTTGCGAGGGGATATGTCCCTTCATTTTAACAATTTAAATTCCTCTTCACCCAAAGATGCTTTGTACTAAGTTTGGTCAAAATTGGCCCAGTGGTTCTTGAGAAGAAGTCGAAAATGTGAAAAGTTTACGGAAGGACAGACGGACAGACGGACGGACGGACAGACGGACGGACGGACGATGGACACAATGTGATCAGAAAAGCTCACTTGAGCCTTCGGCTCAGGTGAGCTAAAAAGGGAGAGAGGGGAAGAGTCTATTATTTTATACAATCATGGAAAGCACATTAAACAAAATAAAGCAATTACTGGGGTAAATGTAAATCAATACTTAGTACCTCCCAAATTAGAAACAAAATGGAAGGAGAGTGTGTGTGAGAGTGGTATAATTAAATGAATATCATGCAAAGCATAATAAAACAATGTTAAACATTTAAACATTCACTTTTTCTTCAGACTAATGCGCATTATTCCACTCTAAGAACACACACAACGTGATGTTAAATACTGGTTACCTATAAGAATTTTGACATTTGACAGTTAAAATCATGATTCAGTGTGCCATCACATGTTTTTAGACCAAAAAGGAGGAACATTATTCAGTTATCTAAGAAAAAGATACCTAGATCTAATTAGTTCATGTTAGCATGAAAAATAATACTGTTTACACTTAAATATTTTGACAATGAACTTCCTTGAGCAAAAAAACATTTTGCATGTAACTTATACAAATTTCGTTTACATCCACAAGATTGCAAACTCTAATGTATTAATGTCAATTTCATAAATAAGATCTGCTACAAAAGAATGAAAACTATTTTCTGAGAATGGAAACATTATTTCTACAGAATGTGAAAACACTTGCTTGTAACATATACAATAGAAGCACTGTCATACCAGTCTTCGCCAAATCTTTTTTTCAGCACATGCCCTTCGGGCAGGTGTGATCACCAATTACGCAAGCCCTATCAAATATTTACATGCCCAGAATTTTATCAAGTTATTTTATTCTTATTTGCCTTTTCATGCCAAGGAAATAATCTAAAAATCCATTCTGTAAATTTCTTGTCTCGCCATTTGTTTTCAACCTGTACACTTTTTGTGTCTCTTTTGCAGAAGAGTTCCTTAGAAATCGCGGTAAAATAAGATGTCGGTAAATTCATTTTTTTTTACTTCACTTAGATTGAAAATCAAAGACTTTAAAGTACATTTTATGTTATTGGTCTTATTTAATTTAATTATACCGAGTCTTATGCCTTAGAATTAACATGCCCTTCGGGCTTGTAAGTGTACAATTTCCACATGCCCGCTTCCAATTTTACCAGGTCCCGGGCATCGGACTCCCGGGATTTGTCGAAGACTGTCATACAATAATAAATAAAATGGAGTAATGGTCCTCCATTGCATAAAATTGCCAATACAATCCTATGTGTACACTATAGGTCCATGTAAAGTTTGATTGTGACGATTAAACATTAGAGCTGATTTAAATGCTGTATGATTCTACGGAGTGATTAATCTCCTGATGCAAAAATGCAATACTGTAAAACGCTTAGAAGACCAAGATCTGGAGGTATCCATGGAGACTGGAGTTGTCAATCATCTGGCCAGAGGTAGACAGCTGACTTCTTGGAACACAGAACCGGGCGTGATGCCCCGCCCACACAACGAAATCAGGCCGTGGTGAACTCTAATGACAGAGAAAAAAATGTAAGGTTTGATTGTATAACTCATTATTTGTCCTAACCTGAAGTCATCATCATTTTTTGTTCTTCTTTCATTGATCAAGTGCTGACACTTTCTAAATGAGACTTTTCCAATTCTCACTGTTAAAATTCCCCTCCTATATTTAGTTTGATTTCTTATATATTCCTAAAACTGTCATCATTTGATCTCAATCATGTTTTATTACTATTATCATGTTTGCAAATTTAAAGACATAATTAATACAGATCACCAACATTTCATGAAAATGCAGCAGTATATTTATCTTCAAATCTACCACAGTAACTGCATCCTCTAAAAGTCATGTCGATGGTGATCTATTTTATAACTGTAACTTTACAACTAATAAGATGCTGGACCTATTGAATACCATTAACTATCAGACAGAAATTTATGTAAAATTAAACATAAAGGTGTTGATCTCCATCTTTTCTTTATTTTGCATTATCACATTTATCAATCTATAACTTACCTGAAGTCCAGCTCGTATTTATCCACTAGCTCGTTATCCAGATTCCACTTTGTACGGAGATGTCTTTCTTCACGAGCCTTTGCCTTCTCTTCCTTTTTAATCTGTTTATTTTTACGCTTCATGCGGTCCATGTCAGCAAAGGTCATGCGGTACTGCGGGCCAACGAGATTACGATCCTGGTGGGCGGAGTTTACGATGACGTTGTTGTTATTTATGTATTGTTTCTGTTCAGAACTCTTGTTGCTACCTGCAGAGCTCTGTAATCAAAATAAAATTAAAGCTTCATTGACTTATGATGTCTCTACCCTTCTAAAGCTTCATTTACATTATACCCCCCCACAACCCTATCTCCAAACACCAGTTTAATTTCAGTTTTCTCTATCCTTCAAAAGCTTCAATAAGACAGTGTCAGTGTTGAAAAGATTCCTGTTTCTAACACAGCTCTTGTTTAGTTAGGACTAATATAAACTGTCTGTTTTGGTAAACGTCCACGCCCCCAAACTGACCTTTCTACTCCCACTGTTACTGGAGCCCTTCAGGTCTCCATCTTGGTCTTCATCAGATTCTATATCACTCATGTCATCTAATGGGTTCCTCAGCTCACTGACATTGTCTGTTTCATTGTCGCTGTCATCGATTTCCAGGATCTGACTTCCCTTGGATGCCTGGCGTTCCAGCTTTGACATTCTGTACTGGATTTCGTGAAATTTACGGTCCGTGTGTTTCCATCCGGTTGGAAGTCGGGGACGAAATTTAACTTCCTTGACACGGATCACCTCCACAAATGGAAAATCAAACTGAAAGAAGATGAAAATAACTCTTTTCTTCAAGAATTCAAGTTATATTCAAAGTTCTCATAAAAAAAAATCAAAATTCAAATGTAATATAGTTGCTATGACAATAATTTAAGAAAGATAACACATTCCTTGATAAGATGTGACAAGGTCAAGGTTTGATTTTCTCAGCAGCATACTGTAAACCATCTTTTATACGTGTGCGAGACATTTTCGCAAGATTCTGACAAACCTGGTTTTTTGAGTTGCCATGACGTTTCAGAAAACGTATGAAGTCCTTTCTGTTGATGTTTTTGATGAGAACCAGCTCCATACAGCCGTCGTTCAGGTGCGAGAATTTACTGAGTCCCTCCGGGGCCACCTCGCTCCGCGCGGGGATAGAGAACAGACCCACCTGTAGGAAGGAGCCCTTAGACACCTTCCACGGGCTCTCATCCTTAGACAGATCTACAACGAATAAAATAAATTTATATTCATGTCTTTTCTGGACATTTCCTTAATATGGACCCTTAATCAAAATGTAATGCATCGGAAAAAATGTTTTGATCTGTATATACTCAGGTCTATGTGTCATTCTATTAACACTAAAATGTCTTTGTTTTATGATGATGATGAATCAATCTGCCCGTGTGATAATTTTATGCATAAACACCTTATGCAAATAATAATGGAAGAAAATAAATTGATGTTGTCATGAAACCAAGAAACTAAACAGCTACAATTCGCAATCATTATATACATCTTGTTGATGATTGGGTAACTTATGACCTACATTTGCTACTGTTCTTGATTGGGTAATGTGCCACTGTTTCAGATTGGGTAGTGTGTCACTATTTCTGATTGGGGAACATGTCACTGTTTCTGATTGGATATTGTGTCATTGTTTTTGATTGGGTAGTGTATCATTCCTTTGATTTAAAAGTGTATACCTGTTTCTTGATTGTGTGTCAATGTTTCTGATTGGGTAATGTGTCATTGTTTCTGACTGGGTAATGGGTAATGTGTCATTGCTTTGGATTGGGTAATGTGTCACTGGTTTTGATTGGGTAATATCTCACCATTTCTGATTAATGGGTAATTGTGTTACAGTAAAACTAGGTTATAGCGAAGTCCTGGGGACCTGTGAATTTAATTCGCTATATCCGAAATTCGTTATATCCGTATAACGAATTCGTATAACCATTATAGCATATTCGCACTATGCATGTTTTCCTTCAAGTATTACTACCAAATATGTTAGTGAAGCAAAAATTACAAAACATATCCTCGATAAGTAAGGTTTTCTTATGAATTGAATTTTATATACAAATGCTAAAAGGAAATAAAGTAAGTTCAATTTATCATTTTTTTAATAATCTTTGAAAGTTCGTTATAAACTTAAAGATATAAATTTCATTACATTTAAATTCAACAGGACTTAAAATCAGTTCGCTATATCCGTAAATTCGTTATATCAGAGTTCGTTATAGCCGTAACATTTTACAAAGATTTGTTAAGAATTTTGCCGGGGACCCAGAAAAACTTTGCTATATCCATGAATTCGCTATATCCGTGTTTGTACTAAACAAGTTTTACTGTTCTGTCTTTGACTGGATAACGTGTCAAGTTCCTAATTGGGTAATGTATCACTATTTCTTGTTGGGGCATTGTGCCGCTTGTTTTGATTAAAAGGTGACTTACCTACAAATGTATCACTGGTGCTGGAGGTATTGAGATCATTAAATGGCTGCACTAGACATTCTTCTACTTCATCTTCTTCTTTAACATCCTCTGTCCAACAAACAGTACATCTAAAAAACACAAACAAATAGAATGAACTACCAAACACAGACAAATAAATTCAGTTTACACTCAACATTATGTCAATTGATTCATCTAACAAACACAGACCTAAAAAGATTCATCTTACACTCAACATGTGAAACACCTAATACAAACAATGAAAAAAAACAAACAAGAACACTACAAAATGGAGCCTTCCCTCCCAAAGCGAACATCTATATAATAAATCAAAGCAGTGTTTGACTTTGATCCCATATTAACTTGTAACAAACCAAGAGCTAAGTCCTGCAGCAGTACATGCCGCACTAATTTCCTGCTGAGTTACAAGCTAGGGACAGTAGAATAATTTGTGCCCAGACCTCACTACTTACCCCCGAAAACATGCAGTATGATCGCTGTCCTTGGGCCTATCTTCTGCAGGAATGTATTCAACATCACAATCGTAGGGTCTAAAAATTGTAAAATAAAAATCAATATAAATCCCTTCACAACAGTCATAGATTTTTATTTGGAAATCTTGTCGAACCAAGGAAAATCTTCCACAAAGTTTTGAAATATCTAACATGAAATATTTAAAGATTACATAGTTGGGAATTGAAAATAACTTCAGCATATATCCATGCATAGTAACTGAGATAATGGCTTTTAATACTTAAAATAAGAACAGATGATACATAAAGAAAATCCCATGCCAACTTCATTATCTATACCACTGGGGATTACTTACAAAAGTTTCTTCTTAGAAGAGGCTTTATAAATAGCAGCGTCTATACTCTTAATGATTACTTACAGAAGTTTTTTCTTAGAAGAGGCTTTATAAATAGCAGCGTCTATACTCTTGGGAAGGAGGTTATGGCGGAAATTATTGGCATATCTGAGGGCATTTGCACCAAACCCATACTGGCAAGCAAAGTTCCACCTAAACAGCTTATCCTCACTGAACACAGAGCACACATCTACTGGTACACTGTAACCTGTAATGATTGGTTGAATTGATGAAAGAAAACATATCATTGGCTGAATTTCTGATATACAACCTCTGATTGGATGAATTGATAATAGAGAATATGTGATTGGCTAAAAGAGCAATGTATGAGCTACTGTACAGTACTGTTGAACTTTTGTATCTCAGCCTTTGATACCATAGATATGTCAAGGTGAGTTGGAAATCCCAACCATTCATTTTTTTATGTATTTTACCCTTGATATCTGAAATATTTCGATGTAAAAAAGAATTTACCTCTGTTCAATCAAGTTTGAGATAAAAAGATTTCAGTGTACAATCTCTGGTTGGATGAATTTATGAAAGAGAGCATGGTTATTGATTTGTACATGAATTTTCCATAAAAGTAGACAAGTGCATTATTGAATTAAGTGCATTATTATGTTATGAAATATAGGAAGCTAGCTGGACAGATAAAAACTCAACAACTCACCCAACAGAATATACAGAACAGCAGTGATGGGATCAGCCAAACCCATGACAGAACGAGCAATGTGATTGGTGGTTCCTAGGAAACAAAGATTTATAACAATTAGTTTGTTTTACTTTCCTTTATAAGATGAAAATAAATTTAAATACTCCCAACAAATTGCTTATTCTAATTCCATCAGAATCTCTCATTCCTTGTCAAAGCAATTCAAAGAAGATCAATTTATCATTTTTACAGAAAAAATCATTTAACTGATTTCATAATGCAAGAAATAAATATTTTAATGATAAAATGAACTTAATTTTATTATTTTACTGCATTAAAAAAACTAGTATTATTAAAGATGTTCCCTTTTGAATGCTATTATAATGTGTTACCAGTGGGAATAATTCCTACAGGCATGGCTGGTCTAGCGGGGGTAAAACCCTGGCGTATTTCTACGTCATTCCTGGACTGTGTTGCCATAAGTAACCCGGACACAACCTTAGAGGCCGTCCCATCACCACCCATAGCTACCATGCTACAAAACAAAAACAAGCATTCAACAACCGATAATCTGTTAATTTCCATGTAGCTGCAATAATGCAATACTTTACAAACACCCCTCCCCCCCTCTAAAAAAAGGGGTGGGGCATGCTTTATTCTTGAATGCAGCAAATTTATTGGTTTTTGACCTTTAATCAAATATCTTTTCTAAGAACACTGCATATGAAGGCATTCTTTAAAGGTAAATTTAGGTCTATTGATTGTGACCACAGTAAAATGAATTATACATAAGGAACTTGGCTGACTTGGATTAAAATGATAACCAAATATTGCCCCTTTTGTCTTTAAGAAAATCACATAAAAAATTCTTCTGAAAATCTCTTAACTAAAACAGTACAAATTCTAAGTCTTATATTAGACCGAAACAGCGTTACATTTTAAATTTGCCTAGAGTTGATTTTAAAACAACTCATTTGCCATCCAATTCTTGATTAACCTTTTTTAGGAAAATTAATCTTTTATAAGAATAATAATTATTATAGGCTTTGTTTTCCTTTATACAGTGTGGCTGTAATCTGGCTTTAGCATTTATAGTTATCCTATAATGTTCAATTATTCATACAAGGCTGGATAAGACTGGCCGGTATAACTGCGTATTATTATATTGATTGTTGTGTACTCCAATATCACAGCACAGAATCAAGTGACACTGTTAACTCTGATTAACAGCTGATCAATAGCTGACAAGTCTAATTAATTTAAAGAGCAGGAACGTATCAAACTCAGATGTACACAGTGCTTGGACAAGGAAGGTTCTCAGCACCTCACTTTGGACAATCAACATGAGACCTATCACTGACTTGTAATGGGGTGGGGGATGAGGGGCAGAAACTATAAATAACAACACTAATGTGTAACTCACCAATCATAATCATCAATGTTGATGTGGATCATTTCTTGTTTCACATGCTCTGAATGCTGTATTTCTACAACAAAATCAGTTCAACTCAGTTGCAAGCATTCTAATATCCATGATAACTAATTAAAAGTATAAGAACTACTCTACGAATGTTTGTAACCCCCTTCCCTAGTCAACCCATGTTATTCTGGTATTCCCCCTAAACCCCATCTTTAGGGAGGAATCCCAAACCTCCCTAGTAAGTTCTTTTTAAATGTTATGACAGAGACAATTTATTGCCTCTGCTGGGGATTGAACCCTGGGCCTCTGGCTTGCCATTCCAGAGCACTCTACCAATTAGGCTAAAAGGTTAACACATTAGCCCAGGCTAGTAGGATGCCATGTATCTTACATTTCCACATAATGTCCCCTGCTATTTCAATTTTTAGGGACAACCTGCATTTTTGAAATATTGTTACTAAATAATGTTACTTCTGGTAAATTTGTGTGTCATAGACACGACTTACGTTATCAGTACGTATACCAGCAATACAGAGAGGACATACCCAGAAAGTCTACGCTGAGATTAGCGGCTCGAAGCATCGGTAAAATCCGACTTCTGTACAGCTGACTTCCTGTCCGAGCCCCCGCGTGAGTCTGCATAAAAAACTTCAGGGAGTGAGGTCTTCCTGGAAAATCTGTAAACAAACAAAAAAAATCATGGTGGATAAAGTTTCCTGAAATAGTGACTTAAATTCAACTAACAGTACAGTGAATCCATGATATCTCGAATTAGTACCAGTGGGATCAAGAAAATCCTTCGGAATATATCAGAGGAATTGGGATATCAGAAGCAAGATACTTAAAGAATCGAGTGGTTGTGACTTCCAAATCACTTTGACATATCCACAGCATTACAGATATATCAGTGTTTGACACAACAAAATTTTACTGTATTATATCCTTGATATCTGAAATCCTCCAATATCAAAAATGTGTTTTCCTCTGAATTAGAGATATCAATATTTGATGCATTGAAGTTTAACTGTATACAAAATCAGTAAAACTACACACACACCTCAACTAATACGAAGTCAACCTTTAATAATGACATATATTCATTATATCCACTGTTTTTGAAATATCAGTGTTTGACATATAAAAATTAAACAGTAGTATACAAAATCAAAACCTCGGCTCTCAGTTAAACCACACACACACTTCAACTAATACAAACCTTTAATAAATGAATAGATCCCATCATAATACTTGTTACACAGGGATTCACTAGGATGTTCGAAATCTATAATTAGATCCTTCCAGCAATTTGGTCCGAACTGATAATAGGTGTACACTGTGAACCCCTGACACAGCCCCTCCCCCTCCACCTGACCTTTGACCCTCTTCCGTTTGATCTGGACCCCATAGATGTCCTTGAGAGGGAGGTCGACCGTTCCCTTGGAGATTGTGGCTGTTCCTGGGAGTGGTATCTTGCTTTTCTTCACTGAAGGTAAAAAAAACATCACAATGAGAAATCAAACATGATTACTGGTAACTTTGGAATCAAAATTTCGCAAAAACATGTGAATTATTGTTGGCTCCTCCTTACCTGTAAGAATAACTCGTCAGGAGTGAAAGGAGAATGGGGCTGGTTTTAATCAGACTGGAATAACTCTTACCCTTTACATTTACTAATTATTCCACTGTGCTTACCTTTAGAAATAACAGTATATTGAGTGCCCCATCATACCCCCTCCATCTCTTGGGAATACCTCTTCAAATTTTTTTACATTAAGTTTTTCTATATAAGTTTTTCTTTATGACTGACTGTGTTAATCTAGCCCCACCCCTAGAACCCACTCCATTTCTTTAGATTACATGTATCGCTCCATCTTAAGAAGGTTATATATCGTATGTTTACCTTTAGGCCCGACTTGGTTATTTGTTTACCTTTAGGGCTGACTGTGGTCCAGCTGATCATACCACGCGCCAGGGACAGAGTGACATCAAACCCGTCCCCCTTAATAACGAACGGGTTAATAAGATCCTCGGTGTTAGAGAACGCATCTTCATAGCATTCATTCAAACGACGCACCGGGTTCCCGTCATCATCGTACGTATAATCCACCATCTTCTGAGTGAAAAATAATGAAGTATTGACCGGGGGTAATGACCGAAATGTTTTCTATTTCAGCATGAAAAGTTTGTTTTCTGGCGTGTATTTGGATTCTAAAGTCTTAAATCTTTTTTGCCGCAGGTTAATACATTCCGTTTGAAACCAAGATCGGTTGAATTCCTTTAGATTCTGTTTTTAGGGGGAACTGTAGTGTCGATACTTTACGGTCTAAAAATCTGTAAACACAGGAAGTCAGGTGCCCGATTACCGGAGACGTGATTTTGGATTATTCTGATTGGCTGAAAATAGGAAACTGCGTGGTCGTCATGGGAGTAATATAAACAGTTAAATTTTACAGTTACTCAGTCGTGAAAAATAAATCAAAGAGCCATAATTAACCAGACTTGTAAACAATAGCATCAGATTTAAAGTTAATCTAACTAATTAATCAGATTGATAAGAATTTATCGCACCTAGGAATGACATATTCTGTATTTTCAGAACAATTTTTGTAAAGTTTATTAACTAAAGAAAACTATATATATAAAAAAAAAATCAAGTTCACGTAAAAGAATGAATGAATACCGGTATTTCCAGTGAATATGTAGTGTTATGAACTGTTTGCGCTTGTATATATTTTAAAGGGAATATAATTAGACTCGCATAAATGTACATGTATATATTTAAAAAAGCACAATTTGAACAGATATGTGGCATTCAAGAGAAATAATTTAATATATCAAGAAGTTTTTAAGCGTAATCCGCACGTATTTCAATAACGCAAATATTTGAAATAAATATACAAACGCAAACTTAAAAGAAAAAAATACACTTGTACTTCATAATGAAAAATAAATTTCTCCTTGTCCATTACTTCTCAGCTAATTAATACTTTTACACTCTGAATAAGGAGAAATTTAATTAAGTTAATAATTTTCTGTTAAGGAAGGGGGTAATATAGAATAATTCAATTAGGCTGTCAATAACTGTAAAAGTTAAATTAATTAAATGTAAAATATCTGTTTAATTATAAGGAAAAAAGTACAACCCAAGTCCGTAACAAAATTTTGAACTTGAATCAATTATGTTTGTTCAAATTTCTGTGAATTGTTCATCTCACCATGCGCAGGTGCTTTTAATTATTATCGTTAAGAACGCATGTTAAATTGATCATCTCAGCAGGTGCTTTTAATTATTATCGTTAAGAACGCATGTTAAATTGATCATCTCAGCACGTCCTTTAAAAATAATTCAAACGCGTAGGCGTCGGAACCGGTGGGCGGGAGGGGGGGGGGGGGGGGGGGGGGGGGGGGGGGGGGGGCTTAGCCCCCAACTTTTTTTATTAAAGATGGGCATGCATAGAAAAGTGGGTCTTACTAGTACTTTTTTTGTCCCCCCCCTTCTACTTTCAATTTACTTCTGACGCCCATGAAACGTGAAAACTTTCAACGATTACATGTGAATCTTTATTGTTTTAAAACCAAGGTTTTGGGAATTTTCCCACCCCATGAGAAACTCACAATACCCTGGACTCGCTTGTGACGCAGGCGCCCCAAGATCACTTGCCTCACTATAAGCTTGAGCCTAGTTACGGCCTTGCGGAAGAATTGTTAAAGAATATTCCACAACTGCTGTGAAATTTTGTTGGCAAATAAAAACGTAGCCTTTTTTCTTTAAAAAAAAATATTCAAATAAAACCATAAGACTTTAAAATTAAGTTAAAAAGAAAGACTGGTCCCTCAGCCCTTACAAACTTTTTTTTCAGTATATTAAATCA
Source organism: Saccostrea glomerata (assembly GCA_003671525.1). Taxonomy (NCBI): domain Eukaryota; kingdom Metazoa; phylum Mollusca; class Bivalvia; order Ostreida; family Ostreidae; genus Saccostrea; species Saccostrea glomerata. The sequence goes on from PRKT01000336.1 coordinate 121,558, forward strand.
AGGTAATGATGTGGTATTGTTCATGTATTAATAGAATTTGGTTCTGAAAGAAAGTTGGATATTCTTTCCCCTATGAAATAAGATTTCTTTCATTCTCTCTCTTTTTTGCTTTCAATTTTTTAGGTATTTTTTTCTCTGACTCTCCCCCCCCCCTCCCCTTTCAAAATCGATATGCATGATGCCTGTAATCTTTCTCTTGTGACAGATTCCCATCGCAACCGTTTAATATGATCCACAGCACATATTCAATTTTATTCATTTAATTAAAAAAAGTTATATCCAGGGACTGATCTTGCATTTTCTAGGCGACGGTGGGTAACATTACCACTCTACCCCACCCACCTTACTTGCCAAATACGGTATCACAAAATGGCTGGGGAAAAAGTATGCATGGGTCAAGAATATTTTAAGTGGGTCGCTAGGCTATGGCAAACTAACAACTTTTTAAGGCAAATTTTTCTTCCTTTGCTAAACCTATAAATTAAAATCACTTTCAGAAAATAATTGGAAATTGCATATGCCATCCAAACAGCTTCTGGAAATCATGGCCAATCTAATGATTAACAAAACATTTCCTTGTTTCACAATATTTATTTGAATTTGTACATGCTTCACATTTTGACTTCACATTACAACATGGGAATCCCTGTCTCTCTCAACATAACTGTACATGGTCACTGGTCTCTATGACTGACAGACACAAACTTCTTCCATATATTCCAAAACAAACCAATTATTAATTGTTACTGTTAACAGCTGTTCATTTTTATACAACTTATGACAGATTTTGTAATTTTTATGTTCACATTCCACATTCCCCTCCATGAATTCTCTTTCATTCAAAGCCCTGTCTGATAAATTCAAGTACATTCAGCTTTTGATGTTACAGTAACTGCTGAAGGCGTTAACTTCCCACAGTCTGACTAAATTTCCAGCAATTGATGAACACTGTATATATACCTACACTATAACTAGTTCAGAATTCTTACTCATCCTAAACTAGTTCTCATCCTGAATTGGTACTCATCCTAAACTAGTTCTCATCCTGAATTGGTACTCATCCAAAACTAGTTCTCATCCTGAATTGGTACTCATCATAAACTAGTTCTCATTATGAACTGGTACTCATTGTTCTTAACTGGTTCTCATCCTTAACTTTTGGACTTTGTAAGATGGACACTTGCACAGTTGAGGTGGTATTTGGTCATGTATAAAAATTTATCCAAACAAAAATACAGCATGCACTGTTTTTTTCCACAAAACATACTGTGATGCATGTACTATTCTCAGAGAGTTTTTAAGGCATTCTTAAGGAACTCCTATTTTGTTTTCAATGCTTTTTCAAGTCACTTTCAGATTTCACACCCCTTCAATAGTTGGCACACAAGCTCTTTACTGAATTTCAAATACATGTACAAATAATTTCCAAATTCTCCAAACATTCGGTAAGAATTTAAATTCTTTTGCAGGAAATAGGAGTCCAATTTAACAATACTGTCTTTTCCTCCTTCGATGCTTGTGTTAAGAAAAATTCACATTTTTATATTTCTTAGTGCAATTTCAATTCCAAGAGGCGTCCATTAGAAATAATAGTTAAGTGAATGACAGAAATATTTCAATTTCTTATCAAAATTCTTCGAATATTGCACTGGAAATGACATCACTGCAGTAATTTTTTCTTTACTATCTCGTACACCATTCTCTTCCGGAAGTATGGCATGTGTTCCTGAAATTCATAAGATGCAAGTCATATTTCTGTTTCCAGAAAAAAGTACATGTATAAATTTAACCCCTTTAAGAAATTTTGATAAACTTTAAGAAACATTTTTTCACCTTAAGTATGTTTTTATTTTCATTATACATACCTGTGACATTTCATGCATAGAGTCCATTACAGAACTAGAGATATTTCAAAATAAAAATTTGACTTAAGGGGATGAAGGATGTATGGTCACGTGACTCAGTTGATTTACGTCATAATCTCTGATAAAATATGTACAAAATGAGATTGAAACCACAGTACTTGTATAATTTTTTTGACTGTTTATTTGCGTTCACTATCTAGTATAAAAATATCTGAAAACATTCAAAATTTCTTGCAAATATTATCAAATTACGGAATAGATTAATCCACTCTGCCGTTTCCCTACTCTGCGCGTCCAGTACGTCTTTGACGTCATAGTGGATCTCTTAGTTCAGTAAGATCATACACGGTAAAAACGGGTAGTATAAAATCATAAAAACGGGCCATAATATGTACATGGTAGGGTATTTTGTAAATTTCAGAACGCAAAAAATATTTTTACATGGTTGTTGACGGAAAAGTTCTGTGGGTTTGTCTTATTTCGCTTATTTCAGGAATGTGTGACGTCATAGTTGGGTTTTCCCGTACTCGAGAAATGTAAACATGACACGTTTTTCTCATGATCATGACTCGTTTAACTTTGCCCCGTGCAATATTGAGCTCAGCTTCACCAATCGATATTTTTACAGTTAATCAATACAATGACGACCTTGAACTTCGACGTAAATTTTCAAATATTGAATGATAGGATTTTTTGCAAATTAATTTTTTTATGGTTTAACTTGTCCTAAAAAAGTCGTAAATTTCCGTCTCCAGATGTGGTGTTACAAAAGAATCTTGCTTTTTCGAATTTTTAACCCTATTCATACTCTAAAATATTTTAAAAGACACATTTCCGCTGGTATATTTTTTATCTATGGTGAAAAATTTCAATTATCGACCTAGTAATGGACCGAGAAACACGGAGAATAAAAACCCCGCCCAGACACTGTGGGGTATGGTATTTGACACTCAATATCTTAGAAATAAGTCTAGAAACCTATTGATATGTCTGCTTTATAGTATGTAGGACATACTAAGTAAGATATATACAAAATATGAAAAAAATTAAATGACAGGTATTTTTTCAGCTAAAGGTCCTTCATCCCCTAAAAGTCTGTTCTCAGTTTATGATCTTGGGCCAAGAGGCCCATTTTTTACCTGTGTGTACAATAGTTTTACAACCTATCTAATATTTACATGTGGTGTACAATAATTGTACAACCTATCTAATATTTACATGTGTGTACAATAATTGTACAACCTATTTAATATCTACCTGTGTAAAGTTAATGTCTGCCTCTCGTGTGATGTATTCGGCAAATTTACATGTGAACATTCCACAGTCACTCCCATTCATCTGCTGGGGAATCTCCTGAAACAGAAGATATTACTTTTAAAGACAAAATTTGATATCATCCCTTCAACTATTCTCTTTAGAGAAATGGACAGGCTTTCTTTTTTAGATGAAAGCCTGTCCACCTCTCTAAAGAGAATACCCTTCAACTAGAATATCAACCAAAATAAATGAGAATAAGGACTGTCTGTTATTTTGATAATTCAGAATTAAGTTCATAAACCCCTCTGCTCACGCATATATAATAAAATTTGCTTGAACCTTAATTGATTTTCAAAAGAAATGCAATTTTTAAGTAAAATATGAACAATTATAACTGTATACAGGGTTATTTTCGCCCCGCGGTATTTTCGCCCTTTTCCATTTGCAAGCAATTTTGCCCAGTTTAAAATTCACCCACTCAAAATTTGTCCAAGAATAACTACTTTCCTTGAATTCATCCCATTTTAAATTCACCCCAAATTGCGAGTTTGGCAAAATGGGCGAAAATAAAACAGGGGCATAGACAATGACGTCATTAAGAGTTATCTCTCTTATAAGAATACTGTAAAATCACATATTTTCGTGGGGTCAAATTTTCGAGGTTTGTGGAAAATCTCTGGTTTGTTGGGATTTGATTTCGTAGATAAAAAATTAATGAGTACTTATATATGTAACATTTTACATTTCATGGTGGACATGAATTTGTGGGTCTCATCATACCTCGAAAACAACGAAAATTACCCACCCCCCCCCCAAAAAAAATTTTTGATATCACAGTATCACTGAACCTTAAGGTACAGACCTTCGTTATTTCCGTTTTCCATTCACTCAGATCAAACTTCTGTTTCTTTTTGTCAAGACTCTCAGCACAAAGATACTCTCTGTTAAAATAAAAAAAAAAACAATACAGTGGTGAGGTAATACAGAGACTTTCTGCACAGAGAGTCTCTGTTAAAAACAAACACAAAACAGTCATGATATGCAATAACAAAATTCATTTAAGTAATGATTTCAATCATTTATTCCTTATAATTTAATTTCTAATTATTAAGTAAAGCAAACATGGCGATTTCTTCCTTTAAAACTCTTCAAATAGTTCATATTTTCAAAGTAATGTCAAAAGGATTGATATGTTTTTGATGTTATTGTAAACTTACTTGAAAGCGTTTAAACAGCCATTATTATTGAAGACTTACTTTAGAACAATTGCACAGATCATGTTATTGTAAACTTACTTGAGAACATTTAAACAGCCCATATTATTGTAGACTTACTTAAGAACATCTTAACAGCCCATGTTATTGTAAACTTACTTGAGAGCGTTTAGACAGCCCATGAATTGTAAATTTACTTGAGAGCGTTTAAACAGCCCATGTTATTGTAAACTTACTTGAGAGCGTTTAAAGTTTAAACAGCCCATGTTATTGTAGACTTACTTGAGAGCGTTTAAACAGCCCATGTTATTTCCGCCCATGGAGTCAAAGTAGCGGATCATCTTCTTTTTGAAGTCAATTACCTGCAGAATGAATGGAAATCAAGCTTTGAAAGGAACAGTGCATAGATACATGTATGTATGGTTCAAACTCAAAGAAAAAAGAAATCTATTTATTAATAAGCTACTACAAGTTTTGTGATGGACATAGAGCCTCTTTGTGATGCTATACTCTGTAATGACCAATATCTGCCCTAAAAATCTCTAAAATTCAAAATTTGATGGAGAAATCAGGGAGCTTTAATATAATACAAAACCCCTACTACTTTAATCAAATCATTCTTAATAGATGCCGCTAAACAATCACTTTCTATAAAACCCTAATTCACACTAGCAGCCTTGATCCAGAAATTTACCCAAAAAAACCTAACCAGACACTCCTATCTCATGACCCCTACAGACTGTAATGTAATCACTCTTCAAGGAGAGAACAAGGTACACAACCTTGTCAGGTCTGTAAAAATAAAACGAGAACAAAGGCACTCACCGCTAGACACCAATGCATGCCGAGATGTACGGGGATCAGGATGTAGTCTTTAGAGAAGATGTCCACTCTCCTGGTCCATCGCCTGACCGAGTCGTGACCTTGACTCATGACCTTGGGATAAAAGAAGGTGTTGAACGCGTACACCTTGGGTTTACCATCCGCCTCCCCTCGCTCCACCAGCTGATTCATGTAGAAGTTTATGATCTGTAAAAATTCATATAGAAGTTTATGATCAGTAAAAATTCATATAGAAGTTTATTATCTGTCAGAATTCAAATAAAGGTTAATGATTTGTAAAAATTCAGATGACTTATTATTTGTAGCACATGGACAAATTTAATTCCAAACTGTAATTTGATAAAAACAGGATAAAGTTTGATCTAAAAACACTGCTAAAAGTGGTATTCAAATGTCAAAGTAAGAGGCCTTTTGGCCACATTGCTCTTACTGACAAAGTCCTTGATATAGCTAACAATACCAAAACTGTTTTAGCCAGCAGTATAATGTAGCTTCATTTTGTCATGCTTTGTTTTAAAAACAGTGTACTTTTGTACACCATTTCTTCCACGTCAAGACCTAAAACATATCTGTGGGGTCATAATTTGAACAAATTCAAATCTAACTTCATGGAGATGACTACTGGTTTCATTGACATAACTAGCTTCTTCAATAACAATCAATTACTAATCTAAATGCTGATCCATAGTTTTATTCTTCATCATTTAGCCAATTGAGTCCTGTCACATCAACTTATTTGTTTATAACATACACTAAGACACATATTTTACCTCAATATTTAGCCAGTTAAGTCCTGCTAGTGCCATGTCATGTCAACTTATTTTGTTCATAACCTACACCAGAACTTATAAATACCTCATCATTTAGCCATTGAAGTCCTGCTAGTACCATGTCACATTAATTTATTTGTTTATAACCTACAACAGGACATTTAGATACCTCATCATTCAGCCAGTTAAGTCCGGCCAGTGACTCCATGTCACGTCGCCGTATCTGTAGTTTATATCCCTCCACCAGCACCTCATCAGCTGGCTGGGATCGTAATGCATTGTTAACGACTTGAAGCATCTCGTCAGTAAGTTCTGAAAAATAAATAAAAAATCATCAAAAATGTGAGAACGCTACTCTACATTCAGAATTTCTCATATTCTTCAGAATTTTTCATATTCAAGATCTGCAAGCCTTATTCAAAGCTACAATACTGTATACAGGGAAATTTTCACCCCCATTTTATTTTCACGCCTTTCACCGTCTTTTTGATTGGGTGAATTTAAATTTCACAGCATAAATACTTAAATAGAACTATGAATGGGCAAATTTAAAATGGGGCAAAATTGTTCACAGGTGTGAAAGGGCGAAAATAACCCTGTATACAGTAGTTGTTTCTTAAAACAAACTCTGCAACTCAATTTCTTGAATCTTGTGGCTCCCTTTGCAAAATATTCTCTAAAGATCTGTTTGGCATTGACTAAAAATAAACCCCACCTTCTTCGCTCAATTTTACAAAATTTAACCTGAGAATATTAAGACTTATTTTTCCTTGTCTAATATTGTAAAATTTTCTTTTACAAATGTATAAGGTTACCTGGGAACGGCTCTTCTTTCTCGGGTTCGACAGGTAAATCTTCGACGACAGCGGGTTCCGCGTCGTACAACCTGAGTCTCTGTCTGACCTCATTCTCCAATAAACGGTCCTTCTTTAAATGCTAGTAACAGAGAATTAAATAAACTGTTAAATCATTTATTTCTAAGACGTCAAATTTTCATGGATTTAGTGATAGATCTTTATTTGAGGGGATTAATATTTTATATGAGGGTATTGAAGAAAAAAAACACAATACTGTTATTTAAAACTTTAGCAATTCATTTGGGAAATGAATTTGTGGGTCTAGTCTTTAATACCATAAATATAACTAGTAAAATTAAACCCCCATGAAAATTAGTAATTTTACAGTGGTAAAGTGAAAGAAAGACTTAACCACTTTTCTCAAATGCACTTTGCTTTTGAATTTAGAATCTGAACCCATAATACAAAGACACTGTCAGAATCTCCCCTTCTTTGTAAAGTTTTACAACAGTGACTGCAAAAGCTACTGAAATTGTTGTTCCAACAGGTTTCGATCTTTCATTTTACCTTTTCTTCATAAAATTTCTTTTTGATTTCCGCCTCTTCTATCTTCCTATGAGCTTCTCGGTTTGCACGCGAATACTGCCTCTCCCTGAAAAATAAAGATTTCTCTATACAATAAGGATAAAGTTGGATATAAATACACAAGGTTAATGTACAAATAGAGTATCCTTTCCTCTTACAAGTATTTATATACTGGTTATTAAAGTTAAAGAAAAATTAAAAGCCCCTTTATCAATCTAGTATTACCAGGCAACCACAAACTTACAGAACAAAGAATCAATTTCTCTGATGAGAAATTAATTAGAAATACCATCAATATTATGTAACCACAAACTAACAAATACATGTATATCATTTTTTTCTTATGACAGAAAATTACTAAAGATCTAATAATTATTTACTTTATATTAATTATTTACTTTGAAATAAAGGGAAACCACTGAGTTTAAGTGTAGAAAAGGTTGAGATGTTACACACACCAGATTAAATAGTGTAACAATTTTCTAAGAGAACTGGTGAAGATCTCAGTTCAAGTGAATTCAATTATTGGTAACATTACCTTGAGAGATCTAAATGTGACCTTGAACTTTGTGGAGCACTTCCATTGACTGTAAACAAAACCAAAAGGAACTCATTAATTAGAATAATACATGTTAATCTTTCTTCATGAAAAGAAAACAATTTTAGAATTAAAATTTACAAAATACATGCATTTCAGGAAATCATTTCTTTAAAAATTAAAAAAAAATTAACATCATGGTAAAAAAAATATCAATTATTAAAACAAAACCCTTCACATGCATTTCCTTAGAAAAATTTACAATAAAAATTAATATTATAATCAAAGGCCTGAAGGGCCTGCGAGTTGACTCGCTCTAGTCAATTGCACTTTTTCATACGTCTGGGCACCATACCTTAATATATTCAGCTTATTTTGCATCTAAGAGATTGAATATTATATGTCTGATCCATGTTCGGTTCATAAATAAAGTGTATATTGCTTTTCCTTTACATATACAGGTTGGCACTAATGGGCTTCCGTATTATTTTGACTGGATTCTATAATGAATTCAGCACATTAGCTGAAGTGGTCAGTGTTATGGAATAATTAGGTTAAAGATTCCCACAGCAAATCTGGATTCTAAAAATAGATTTTCAACAACAACTAGCTGCAGCTAATGAGAGCTTCAGGTGTTTGTGTTAGGGAGTATTCTAGGTCAATTATAAATAAACTTCAGATGGGAAGATTAGATCCACCTAACATACTTGAACATATATATATTCATACGCAGTAATTGTACATTGTACAGGTATTTAGTCAAAAATTTCTTTCAAAGCATGAAGGCATACATAATGTTACAGTATGAAATTTTATACAGTTTTTTCCTCTTAAGTTTATACAATCACTCAAACCAAAGCTTTTTTTGCTAGAACTATTATATTTGGCGTATGGATCACCTTGATGAATGCGTGAAAAATTTTACAGCTCTGAAACGGCTATGTCGACAGGGAGTAGCTCGCTACGCGAGCCAACTCAATGAATGAAAAAATCCATTTAAATAAAACCCTTTACCGATAGGAGAGATGACAATAGGGGAGGAAACTCTGGGTTCATCATCTGCTATACAGATAACCTCCTCCTCATCTTCCAGACAAATGACGTCATCACTACTGGACTGCGACAAATCACGCTGCTCCACCGGCAGCGATCGCCGCGGAGATACAGAGACAGGCGGGCGGGGAGATCGCTGGTGCTCGTAGTCTGTACTCCGGGGCGGTGTAGGGATACGTGTTTTCTGTGTGGGAACTATTTTCTGTCTGTGTACCTCTGGTTGTCGTGTGATGGAGAATAGTTCTATAGAGGAGTTGCTGCCCGATATACTGCCTTCATTCCTGGAGCTAAAAATAGACAGCCAATAGAAATAAACTATTCTGACAGCTGACCTCTGTGACAATTACAAGGCTTTAAAATTTCAAATTTAATGGTTAATATTAACATCAACACTGTTGACTCATTTCATGGTATCTTTATTTCAGTCAATTCTTGGGAAATCTTTTTTTCAACATCATATTCCATTTAGAAAACTAATTAGCTTCTAGCCTTCTAATAAAAGTCCAATTAACAATTTTTAAGGCAGCTTTGCATATAAACCAACTGATCATGAAAATGTTTCTTGACATGTTAGAAATACTAATTCCAAAAGGTTATGAGTTTAATCGAGCACATTAGAAGAAATACCCATAATGCATCACATGTGACGCGGCACTCAGTCCGTCAGGGGAGTATGAGGACTTCTCCAGGGGGAGCCTCGTAAACTTACCCATAATGCATCAGATGTGACGCGGCACTCAGACCGTCGGGGGAGTATGATGACTTCTCCAGGGGGAGTTTGGTAAACTGCTGGTACTTCTTCTTCTCATCCAGTCTTACACACTACAGTAAAAAATAATCAAAGGACTGAGAGTACTGAGGCAGTCTTACGCACTACAGAAAAAATCAAAGGACTGAGGGTACTGAGACAGACTAACACACTACAGAAAAAATCAAAGGACTGAGGGTACTGAGACAGACTAACACACTACAGAAAAAAATCAAAGGACTGAGGGTAATGAGACAGACTAACACACTACAGAAAAATAAAAATCAAAGGACTGAGGGTAATGAGACAGACTAACACACTACAGAAAAATAAAAATCAAAGGACTGAGGGTACCGAGACAGATTAACACACTACAGAAAAATAAAAATCAAAGGACTGAGGGTACCGAGACAGACTAACACACTACATAAAAAACGAAGGACTGAGGGTACTGAGACAGACTAACACACTACAGAAAAATAAAAATCAAAGGACTGAGGGTACCGAGACAGACTAACACACTACAGAAAAAACAAAGGACTGAGGGTACTGAGACAGACTAACACACACAAAAAATAAAAATCAAAGGACTGAGGGTACTGAGACAGACTAACACACTACAGAAAAAACAAGGGACTGAGGGTACTGAGACAGACTAACACACTTCAGAAAAAACAAAGGACTGAGGGTACTGAGACAGACAAACACACTACAGAAAAAACAAAGGACTGAGGGTACTGAGACAGACTAACACACTATAGAAAAAACAAAGGACTGAGGGTACTGAGACAGACTAACACACTACAGAAAAATAAAAATCAAAGGACTGAGGGTAATGAGACAGACTAACACACACAAAAAATAAAAATCAAAAGGACTGAGGGTAATGAGACAATTATACACACTACACTAAAAACATAGGTAATCAAAGATTACGAAGCTCACCTCAACGAATGTTATCAGTTTAAGTAATGCAAATCCTACATCATATTTTCTTAATATTAAGTATTCATCCCAACAACAATATTCTTGCAAGTTATGCTTAACCCTCTACATGGTATATACACATTTCTATGCATCTAGTGTGAAAAACATGTATTGTGTAAACAAATATTCATAACTGTTAAAACTGCAGATATCAAAGACTTCAAGTTCATTCGGATTGATCTGTTCCCAAAACTTTAACCTGGGCTCTTGTATGGAAAATATAGGTCGGATCCAGCATCCCAAGCAAGTCTAATAGTGTCCATCCTAAGATGCATCATCCATGCAAGTTTGGTTTAGCTAGGGCTTATAGTTACTTGGGAATGAAAATGTAGGTCAGATCCAGCATCCGAAGCAAGCCTGGTAGTGTCCATCCTAAGATACATCATCCATGCAAGTTTGGTTTAGCTAGGGCTTACAGTTACTTGGGAATGAAAAATGTAGGTCAGATCCAGCA
>PRKT01000336.1:135554-149672 GCA_003671525.1 Saccostrea glomerata
TGTATACCAAATTTCATTTCAGTATGTGCAACGGTTGCAAAGAAAATGAAAGGAAACTGCAAATAATTGGAATTTTTCTAAGTCCAAGGGGCATAACTCTGTCAAAAATGGTGCGATTGTAGCCATAACAGAACTTGACTTAGATATTCATGTGATATATCTGTATACCAAATTTCATTTCAGTATGTGCAACGGTTGCAAAGAAAATGAACGGAAACTGCAAATAATTGGAATTTTTCTAAGTCCAAGGGGCATAACTCTGTCAAAAATGGTGTGATCGTACCCATAACAGAACTTGACCTAGATATTCATGTGATATATCTGTATACCAAATTTCATTTCAGTATGTGCAACGGTTGCGAAGGAAATGGACGGAAACTAAGTGGACCGACAGACCGACCGACAGACCGACCGACGGACCGACAGACAGCAGCAAAGCAATATGCCCTCCCTTCTTCGAAGGGGGGCATAATAAATCTGTAAGCCTGACTGAATAAGCAAATCTTTGCTTCAATTTCATCAGTACACTTTTTAATTATGCTATCAATTATTTTTTTTTTTCAAAGAATTTTCAATATCTAAAGTAGTTTTGGCAAATCGGACGATTTTTAGTAACCGGTTACTCGCTTCATCTTCCGATCGAGTACCCGGTTACTCGTATGATTTTTGGTAAAAGTATCAATATCTATTATTTATCTTATTCTATACTTATCGGTAGTAGTAATGCACAAATATACTGTATAGAGACATTATATTTACAATACACACATACGATATCGTCAAAGATTTACGATTTTAAAATAAAGAAAATTAATATGGAATTCGACACACAAAGACAAATACATACATCATCGTCAATCACCATTTTACACTTTATGTTTCAGCCCCCGAAATATGTCGCAATCTAGGAGAATAATTATTTACATACTCCATAATTAATAGTTGATATGTGGAGTGTCCAGTAAATCGCTGGTTTCCGAATAATTTAAGCTTAGGTGATTTAACAGAATTTGAATCAGCTGTTCTTTTGTTACAACTCCAAGCTTATTATGTCTGCGGCGGCATCTCGTTAAATTATCAAATGAGGTAATTATAACTCAGGCCTTCAAAATATGTATACCCCAAGCAATCAAAGCTATCAATTATATAAACTGTGAAAACTAATCAAAACAATTTGATTCACTACAACCATACACTAGATCAAGTCTAACGGTATCTAAAATTAGGGAAATGTGTAAGTTAGTATACATTTATAAATTTTAAAACATTCATTTTCTATGTCTTTACTATGTAGAATTTATTTTCTCCGAGTAACCGAATAGCAGTTTTACTAACCGATACTCGCAACGTTCGACGGTTAACCGGTTAACCGGGTACTCGTTGCCAACACTAATCTAAAGTGATCGTAAGTGGGGAGGTGGGGTCTACTATGTGGAGGATCTATGAGGAGTGGATTGACTTACCTGAGTGGTCTGTCTGGACTGAGGTAGAGGTCTGTGTGGTGGATCTATGAGGAGTGGATTGACTTACCTGAGTGGTCTGTCTGGAGGATCTATAAGGAGTGGACTGACTTACCTGAGTGGTCTGTCTGGACTGAGGTAGTGGTCTGTGTGGTGGATCTATGAGGAGTGGATTGACTCACCTGAGTGGTCTGTCTGGACTGAGGTAGTGGTCTGTGTGGAGGATCTATAAGGAGTGGATTGACTTACCTGAGTGTTCTGTGTGGAGGATCTATGAGGAGTGGATTGACTTACCTGAGTGGTCTGTGAGGTGGATCTATGAGGAGTGGATTGACTTACCTGAGTGGTCTGTCTGGACTGAGGTAGTGGTCTGTGTGGAGGATCTATGAGGAGTGGATTGACTTACCTGAGTGGTCTGTCTGGACTGAGGTAGTGGTCTGTGTTGACTGAGATGATGAGGGGGTGGTGACAGAAGTCGTCTGGATGGTGGGGGCGGGGTGAAATGTTGATTTTCTACCTGATCTGTTGTCAGACTGAATAAGAGATAAAAACATTTTTTACAAGAATTATTTCTTTGATTAAATATGATTTTATTCACTATAAGATATTTTTCGTAAAGTGTAACTGTGAAAATCTAATGGTTAAATTTGACCTTGACCTGTGTCTGCACCCCTTCTGATGCCCTGGCAAGGGTATTACGAACTGGCTGATCATTCCCATTGGTTGTCTGGAAACCTGACTTCTTCACTCCATCCCCTGGTGCCTTGAACCTGTCAATTGTGGCACTAACTCTTGAGGTGACCGGTTGACCTTGACCCAGTTGACCCCCAGGTGCCCCTGTCCTGGACTCCCCATTGGGCTTCTCCCCATTGGGAGCCTTCTTAAAGAAATAATGCTCTGACCAAGCCTTCATTCTTGAAAACCAGTCTGCCATCTTCTGATAGGGATTGGCAATTAATGTGTTCAGATCTGAAAATAGACATGCCACATCTATAATGAATGTGTTACTTAATGTCTGAAAATAGACAGTATCTACCGTATATACTCGCCTATAAGTCGGTCCGCCTATAAGTCAGTCGTATTTAATAAGCTTATATCATAGAGACTGACCTCATATAATATCATTCATTTTATAGCTCGCCTATAAGTCAGACCTAGAGTTTTGGACCAGAAATTAACTCCCAAAAATCCGACTTATAGGCGAGTATATACGGTACTCTTAATGTGTTCATATCTCCATAGAGATATATAGATAAAAAAAAAATCAATCAAATTCTTGGTAACATATTATTTGACTTTTCAAAATTTTCCTGCAACAAATTTGCTAGAAGGCAAGATAAAGTGGAATAAAAAAAACATGAAATTATCCAGATTACGTGAAGAGTACGTACAATTGAGAGTTGATGTCTGGGGTCCGGAGATATATAGATAAAAAAAAAAATCAATCAAATTCTTGGTAACATATTATTTGACTTTCCAAAATTTTCCTGCAACAAATTTGCTAGAAGGCAAGATAAAGTGGAATAAAAAAAACATGAAATTATCCAGATTACGTGAAGAGTACGTACAATTGAGAGTTGATGTCTGGGGTCCGAATTTCCGCGCTCTCTTCACCGAGGTCACAATGACATCATCATCTTCATCTGGCTCCACCCTGCCGAACATAAAAAGTTAATATAAAACCTCAATTCACCATAGTTTGTAATTTTTTATCATAGTCTGGCTCCAACCTGCCGGAAATAAAATTCAAATTAAACCTCGATTCACCGATGTACTTTTTTTTTCGAGAATCGAATGAGAAGTTTAACAAAACAATTTAGACAAAGTTTACTTAGTTGACTGTTCTCAAAATATTTTGACTCTTCTAGTGAGAAAAATCTCCCAGTATTTCAACCCCTTTCCATATAATTTTCAAATCTTAATTAAATGTTTAAAATTTCTTAAAATTGAATTTTGATGTCACCATCTTGCTCTAGTATATAATTACTTATTTAATGAGAAAAGAAACTGAGGTCCATTAAACTTTTTTTATGGCAGTCATCCTCACGACATTTGTCTGATAAGAATTTCTGAGTCAACATCAGCCGTTGGAACCCTTAAAAATTCCATTGGATATCATTAATTGTGGACTGACTGCAATGATGTCTTTCTGGAAAGAAGTCGGTTCACTTTACGCATAAAATGGCCCTGTAGATATACTAATTGATTTATTAACACTTGATTCTCTATTTGAAGCTTTAAAGTAACGTGGAGAATTGGAACATTCATATCCTATTAAAATCTTTATGCTAAAAGTCCAGGCTCCAGGATCATGAAACAGTCTTAAATTTAAGTCCGAATTCTGTCTTAATTTTAAAATTTAGACTTTGCTAAGATCATGTACTTAAGTGGATCACAAAACGATCTTAGCAAAAACTTAAATAAGATTTGACTTAGCAAAAAAATTACCATAAAATCTTATTTGGGTGATTCCACAAATTTGAGACAATTTTCATAAGTGAAGAAGTTAATATTGCTCTCTCTTCTTTCTCTGCCCAACATGGTTCAATGAGCTTTGTAATACATATGCTCTTTAATTTTAACGATAGTCACAAGTCAAAGAAAACAGATTTTATTATATTTAAGAAGTAAAATCAATTTTTTTATGCTTTGGTCATGACCGCAACGATATAAAAACATGCAGTTTCTATTTTTCTATATATTGAAAAGAAATATTTTTTTTAACCAATGAAAAGAAAATGAAAAGAAAATTAATACTCTGTAATATAATAGAAGTTGTAGAATTTTGGAATACGTTTCTATTCTATGGAGGGCCAAATAAATCGCCAGATGTAAAAATATGCTATTTGTGTAATTACAAAATCAATTTTTGTTGTTGTAAAAAACAAATATTAATACGTTTTAGGAAGTAACAGGCATAAAATGAAGTAAATTATATCACCAAGGCTTATTTTTTACTATTTATTAATAGCATGTAATTTTATTTGCACGAAAGACTGGTGCTGTGGTCATGACTAAAATTTTCGGTCATGACATCAAATTTTTGGTCATGACATTGCTTTATTATACATATAAAAATGTCAAGGAATAATTCTAAAATAAAAACACCAAAACACCAGCAGTTTTTCAGAAAATCACAGGGCCAAATAAGGCAAAAGTGAACCTTGTTCTTTCAACTCTTAATTGTTTTTCTATTCTCTCAGACAAACAAAACTTACATTGTAAGTTTTGTTAACTTACATTGTAAGTTTTGTTTGTCTGAGAGAATAGAATTGTTTAAACTTTAAAATGTGCCTTTTACACTGAAAAATTAGTTAAATTACTGTACAAAGTATGGGGTACTACTAAACAGAGTACGCTTAAGTACGATAGAGTTCTTCACAGTATGTTAGCAAAATATGGTAATTAAATGCAATAAGATTATTTATTATATACCCATCAATTTCCTTGATTTGTTACTGTTAATTTTACAGAGTTTGATCCGATTTTCCGGATCACCACACTGGTTTTCTGAATCCATATCACCACTCTCTGAAACTGATGACGTAGTACGCAAAAACATGACGTTATTTTCCTTGCGCGTTAAAAAGTCCCTTATTATTATGCTTTGTTTTATAGATAAATATTATACAATTGATCTCTTCAGTTTTATTCTGTTAGATTTAGCTAGGTATAAAGGGGTATATAATAAATTTATCATTATAACAGTAACTTGATCCGAAGAGTAGTATCACATCGAGTTGACAGGCGCGGATCATCAGATCACACTCGACGCTTCACGTCTCGTGAGATCTGATGATCCGCGCCTGTCAACTCGATGTGATACTACTCTTCGGATCAAAAATATATATTTATTTATGACCATAAAAATTGTTTAAACATAACATAAACTAATATTTAAATATTTCAAATATTTGGTTTATAGCAATATTTTGACTTGAAAATAACGTAACATTCATGATTTAGGATTTCCATCCCTAATGGGACATAATTCCCTACCCTTAAATATCCGTCAAGTACAAAATACACTAATATTATATTAAAGCATTTTATAGTGGAAAAGGATTGCCCGCGAGAAAGTTTTAAAAATGTCATTAATTAAGCAATAGTTAATTAAAAAAGATTGCATTGAAGTCTATGGGGAAAAGCGTTTTTTCAAAATAAAAATTCAAATAATTTAAATATCAATAAATCCTGCGGTGGAAAGATGCATTTAAACATTAAAAATAGAATGACAATTGAAAACAATTTTTTTACCGGCTAAATATTTTTAAATTGATTTTTTTTATTAATTAAGAAAAGGGGAGATAACTCTTACCAAAACTCAAGGTCATAAATTAGGACACATCCCACTATACATACTGATAGTAATAGATGGTAAATATGTCTAAATAAATTGAGTATTCAATGCCTACATATCAGTTATGTATTCAATATCACTGAATTTGTCCCCATTAGGGATTGAATACCTTAATGCAAATACGATAAATTTAAGTATGATTTAGGCATAGCATGTCGAAATGTTTTGACGTCATAGTTACATTGCTAATAAAAACACGTCACAGACTTAAGATTCCTTGAACATGTTGAACGCTCTGCCTACTGAACTCTTTGATTGGCTAAAATTGCTTATAAATATTCATGAGGGAGTAGTCCCAGGGAGTAGCTCTGATTTTCCAGGGAGTAGTCTTCAGTTGAGGGTAGTACAGTAGTCTCTTCTCACGCAGTTTTATGGTATTAATTTTATATAGAGTAATTACAGTAGAGGTATAATAAAGCTTTTTAAAAAATGATCAGAGTCAGATTTCGATATTTAATTAAACTTTTTTTTTTCTCAATAAAATGAAATATTTTTTAAGCAAAACAAAAACTTACACTTTAGCATGTTTGGTGCATATAAACTGCAGTCATTCTAAACAGAGTACGCTTGTACGACAGAGTGCTTTAGAGTACACTAGTAAAAATTAATAATCTAATGCAATTATTTTATTTAGCAAAATGAAGACGACGATAATTCTTCAAAATCTCAGTGAAATACTTTTTAGAAATAATTAATTTGTTTTAGGGCACGATGCATTACCTATCATACAAAGTGTTCAATCTGACATGCATTTGTAATTATGCCTCTACTTTTGTTTTTTTAACGTTGCAATATCTGGTAAAAAAAAAAAAGTAAATCGCATTGTTTCAGTGTAATAAAACAGTTATGGAATGGGAACTCGGGAAATAGCAAATTTATTTCTAGCATCTGGAAACTATTTTCCTCCCTTGGGGAACCATAAATTTGCTATTTCCCTCGTACCCATTCCATAACTGTATAATATAGTAAAATTTTGGATATATAGCTATTATCAAGAAATTGAACTGGACCTATAGAAGATTTTTTTTTGTTTCACCATGTTCACTTGATCATAGCAGAGACGTATATGGCACGCCAAATTCACAAAAATGAGATAATCATAGTTTCACAATCGATAAACTAGGTTTATCGGTTGTAAACTATAGTTTACGGACTGTAAACTATAGTTAACAACGTTAATCTATATTTTACATCTGTAAACTATAGTTAACGCGATAATCTATGTTTCACAACCGTAAACTATACTTAACACCGAAAACTATCATTTGCGATTGCAAAACATAGATTATCTGATAAATACAGTTTCACGATTTGTAAACTATAGTTTACAAACCGTTAACTATAGTTAACGATCTGATAAATATAGTTTCACGATTTGTGAAACTATGATTAACAACTCTTAACTATAGTTTACGATTGTAAACTATAGTTTACAAACGTGAATCTATGTTTATCAACAGAATCTATTGTTAACGTGTATTACAGACAGATAAACATAGATTATCATTCGTAAACTATAGTTAACGATTTCCCTCGTACCCATTCCATAACTGTATAATATAGTAAAATTTTGGATATATAGCTATTATCAAGAAATTGAACTGGACCTATAGAAGATTTTTTTTTGTTTCACCATGTTCACTTGATCATAGCAGAGACGTATAATATACGTCTCTGATCATAGTCAAAATACAGTTGTAACAATCGTTACACAGTAGGCGCATTTCTTTTCATTTTCTAATCAGTTTAATCCAAATAAAAGTGTTGTGTTGTTGAACTTTAATAGACCAACCCCCGATATAGGATTAAATAGCCGAAATGTACAAACTTAGCAAGCAATCTGAGGAAACTCGAAATGATACAGTGGAGTCGCCAATTCCGGGTCGTCTCCAATTCCGGGTCACTCGCGTGTATTTTATTTCTAATGTTAAAATTTAAGCTCAACAAACTTAATGAGTACGCTGGTAGTGAAGAACTGGTCTTTTTGTCTGTAATTAATTACAAAATTTTGATTATCAACTTTGAAAGAGTATCCGACAATCGAAATTATGAAACGCACTCATTAAAGACTTGGATAATTCTGATGCGGTGACGGGCTACTTTCGTTTTTGTTCGCTGCAGAAAGGCTGATATAAAAGTTCTAGATAAATAAAAAGAGCTCGAAAGTATGGCAAATGCATTTAGTTTTAACTAAGAAATCAATCATAATGATCGCTGCTCAAATAAAATTATAATGATTATTAAATCAAACGGTAGTAGTTTCTCCAATTGCGGGTCACACAATCTCGTGGCATAAACATTTCAAAATTCTGTGTACAAAACCATTCGAAAACCATGTACCTAACTTGATTATCAAAAGTATTCTAACTGGAAAATATTTTTACTAAAAATGATGAATAGGAAAGGAGAGTTCTGCCCCACCCGTCCTTCTTATAGGAAAATAGAGGGCGTCCCTCATCGGCCGTCCCTCACATGGAATGATATAAGAATACGATCGATACGGTGGAATGTCCATTTAGTAAGTCACTGGTCATTTAAATCACCTGTGCGATCGATCGGGTGGAATGTTGACCTATGAGGGTCATTGCAGACTTCTCACTGACCGTTGATCTATTGTACTTAGCCCTTTAAACTGTGGAATGTGAAGTCTGCATTCTGAATTCAGGCATTTAATAAGCAGGACATTCCATGGCTATGAGGGTCATTGCAGACTTCTCGCTGACCGTTGATCTATTGTACTTAGCCCTTTAAACTGTGGAATGTGAAGTCTGCATTCTGAATTCAGACGCGTAAGAAGCAGGGCATCCATTTGAGATTAATGAACAGAGGCCGGATACTTTCCATCATAAAAATTAAAATCGAGTTAACCCATCAAATGCATCTTTTAAATAAATGAATTTAATTGCATTATTTTTAATCGGGATACATTTTTTTTTACATTCTGCATACTGCAATTTGTTTTGTTGTTATTGTTTTGAAATAATTTAAACTAATTTCTGTGATTGTTTTACTTTTTCCCAAGCTGCATGAATTGTTTTATGTTTCAACATCATAAAAATCGTGTTCCGAAACGTTCTATGAATATTACACGACCGTGAAGTCACATGACCCGGAAATGGAGAAAATGATTCGTAACTGGGGAAGCTAGGCCTTGCTGAAATACCCCTGTTAAATATTGTTCCCGTGTAGCTACTTTGAAAACGAAAAGGTGTTTGGATGACTCACTGTTTGTTCTTTCAATACATATATTGCATAAAATATAAATTAAACTGATTTGCAAAATTTTAACGGAACACTCTGACGTGACCCGGAATTGGCGACTTCACTGTAATACAAACCCCTCGCTAATACTCCTTTTTCGTTTTCGATTTGATGTCACATTACTGTCACAAGAACTATCACTGAACACTAGTGTTTTTATCTTATTGGTAAATGACTTAATCATTTCCAATCGCAACTTTTTAAATTATTTTCCCCGGGAAAAACCATGAATGTTTTGTCTAAAGGCAGCTCCGTGCACGGCGCCGACTAGATGTAAGGACTTTAGTGTATTTATAGTTTGACGTCACCGGTTTCAAGAGTCTTGAACTTATGTTGTTTACTCAGATTTCTGACCAACAGGTGGTCATTCATTGGTTGACTGTAGTAGCTTCAATTTGATTGAAGGGAGGCGTGACCCTTCGTTTGTAAATGTTCTCTTGCATCGAGATTCTGACATTGCTTCAAATTAGATTAGTGCACGTTAGCACCACAGGATTTACTCTGTGCCATCTATTTGTTTATTTTCCATTTATATACGGATATTTCATTATCTATTACTTTAATACCTTATACCCTCTATAAATGCGCTCAGACGCATTATGGACGTGGTGCTCTAGATGTTCAATTGGCGTTAATTGTTTTTAATTACTGACATGCCTTACACCCTCTATTAATACGCTCAGACGTATTGTAGACGTGGTTATATTACTAAATCATTTCAAATCGACCAGCTTGCCCTCTATTAATACGCTCAGACGTTTAATAGACGTGGTACTTTTTATACTTATTGGCTAAATTATTTTATCATTGGGGATAATCTTACTCCCGTCCACTAAAATGGCACGGCGTTTCAAACGTCAGAATAAACAAAAGAAAAGTGTGTTAAGAGCATCAAATGCACTTGCTCATAAAAAACGCATTCACAAAGCAAGCGTAATAAATGCAAAAAAGTTTGTTCTGAATTTATCCTCATATTATCTCAAAGACAACGAATACATACTACTAGCCAAAGGACTTAAATTCATTCCCACACCAAAAAATGGCAATGTCAAAAGGTTACTTCTTAAGGATTTTGACGAGTTTGCTAGAAAACTCAGATGCAAATTTCTCTTTGATACCGGGGAAAACAATAAACTTCATCCCTTCAGAACATCTACTGGTTATAAACCTGATCCGGCATGT
This sequence comes from Saccostrea glomerata, assembly GCA_003671525.1. Classification (NCBI taxonomy): domain Eukaryota; kingdom Metazoa; phylum Mollusca; class Bivalvia; order Ostreida; family Ostreidae; genus Saccostrea; species Saccostrea glomerata. The sequence continues at coordinate 145,818 of PRKT01000336.1, forward strand.
GGTGCACTTGAAAATTACATTGACAAAACCAAGTTAGAGTTATCATCAATGCAAATAAAACAATATCAGGATAATTTAACTAGCCAGGAAAGAGCAGCTTTGACAACATTAAAAAACAACCGTCATATCGTCATTAAGAAAGCAGACAAAAGTAACACTGTTGTCATCATGGACAGAGAAAAATATGTCACAGAAGCTCTACGTCAACTAAATTCAAAGCATTATATTGAAGTTGACAAACCCGATCTGTCTTACTTACATAATAGCATTCAAGAAAAAATACTGGATATGCATATTAAAGGAACATTGGATAAAGAAACATTTCGTTTTCTAAATGATAATGAGTCGTCCCTTAAATCCGGTGTAACCGTGAAAACTGTCGCTAGTGCTCAGTGTCGCTCTTAATAGAATATATAGGGAAAAGAGCGACACTGAGCACTGGCTTCTGCGCATGCCTAGGGATTTCGGTCGCTTCAAATCGAAGCGGTGTCCCATTGAATTTAATTCCATGGTAATAGTATCCAAAGTCGTAGATTTTTTATGTTTTCTTTGTTTATTTTAATCTTGCAAGACAAATAATTTATAAAATTTTAAAATTTTAGAACTTTTCATTTTTTTTTTACCTCATATAGAATTATTAAATGATCTCTTAAATTTCTATATTATAGAGAATAAACGACTACACAATTAATAGCGGTAAATTGAACAGATACTTGTATTTAAAAAAAGAAGAAAAAACATGCCACAGTAACTCAGTCATTTCTTAATAGGTGTGAACCACGCCGTGGGCGTTATCTCAGACAGGTGTCAAAAATTACCTGTATGTTAATAACTAACAAACACAGCTCCCCATGGTCGATTGATAATTTGATACCAATTAAAGGTGTGAACGGAGGTGAACCGAGAAGTGAAGTCTAGTAAGGAACCTTAAATATCTGTAATTTATCAAAATAAAAGTTGAAAATATATATAAGTTCTATCAACCAGTTTAAATTTAACAGATAAATAACGAGAAACACGCATAATTATGAAGAATGAGCATCAGTGCTGAGTGTCGCTCTTCAAAATGGCAGTTTCCTATTTTCTCACACCTGACTTATATATCGTCTGTAAAACAGGTATACAGTAAAATTTCAAGCCGGTTTCAGTTGATATAGATGATTTAGGTATAATTCAAGAATTCTAGAAGAAAAAATTGTCGAAAATAATTATTTTGAAATAGTTATGAGCATCAGTGCTGAGTGTCGCTCTTCAAAATGGCAGTTTTCAATCTAGGGGAATTTCAGACTTTGAACACCGGCGTTATAATACACAAAATAATTCAGCTGATCATCTTGTTAAATTACATTTCCCAAGCTTTCTTGGAAGGAAAGATATATTCCTTATCGACAGATTTGAAGCCCAGTTTAGTAAATCTGCACAATTTTTTTATGCAAATATGCAAATTAGGGAACTTGTAATTTTTCTGCACTACTTTCTTCTCCTACCGATTCTAAAAATAATTAGTGGGATATACTAAGTACCCGACATAGTGGTATTCCTAGGCATGTGAATTATTGATACTTGTATAATATAATTTGAAAATAGAACAACTTCAAACTGAAAATTTTGATAAATTATAATTTATGTCCGTTGTCATAGCAAGATACGAAAATTCAGTCCGTTGTCATCGGTTCGTTGTCGCTACTTTACTGTACGTATACACTATGAAGGAGGTCGATTTTAGTTTTTTTTATGCTTTGATAAATTTCAAGCATGTCTTCAATAAATAGATGAACTAAATAGTCATAAGAAACTAAACGTATGCTATTTTTCTATATTTCATATAATGTTCAGCTTTTGTTTGTCATACATATGGGCTTCAGCCTTTTCCCTCAAAAAACAAATTTCTAAGTAAAGGAAGAAATATGCACGATTCCTGCCTACATTTGCACTCATTTTATTCAATATTAATGGCAATTTGGCCAAAAAATCGTTTTTAATACAAAGAACATTTAATACCTGTACTTAAAGTGAATAATCCCTATTTCTAGCTCTTAAAAAAGGGGGCGGGGGATGATATTCTCCATTGATTGATCACCATATTTTGAAATAGTCTTGGATATTTAACGGCAAAGAAATTATAAAAATAAATGTATTATAAAATAAATGTATTAATAATATGTAATGTTTCAGTTGTAAATCGCTTCGAAATAGGTGAAAAAATAAGCATTTATGCCTCGTATGAGTAATATCAGCCTGACAGTGCAGTAAAAAATAACCAAACACAGATATGCAGTTTTGTCGATTATGTCATTCACTTGAATGGCATTAAGTAAAATGTATAACAAACCATTAAGAGGAATCACACTGATATTAAACAAAACAAGATAAAACATGAACATAGGTGCATGAAAGGTACAAGTGTGATCCCCCTGAGACTGACTAGAAATTAACATGCAGTGAAAATATGACATTACATGTAAATATGCATAAAATATAACATAAATGAGTTAGTTCTTTGAGGCGTCCTAACAATTGCACCAATCCCAGATGAAAAGTAACCAGAATAAGAAAAATAAAAAAATTGACCAGAATGCAAAATCATACAAAAATTGACCCATAAAAAGGGTGGTGGTGGGTTTTTTTCCCATCGCAATAACATGTTTTTTTCTTTGTCGTTTTGTGTCTATATACATATCTTTGATAATACCATTTTTTTCGCATTTTGTCAACCCCCACCCCCGTCTTGAAACACAAAAAGCTTTGGTTTGACTTTTTGAAAAAAATCCAGTACATATTACCTGTAAAAAAGAATTTTTGTTTCACCGGGGGGGGGGTGTTAAAAGTATTCTCCTTTTCCCCTTGATTTCTATTGTGAAAAACAATTTTTTTTTTACCAAAATTTTAGTTAACTCACTTTGTTTTCCCAAATAAGTCATGTTTAATGAAACTTTATATGATTATCTATGAAAATTAAAAATATATAAAAAATTCCTTCGAATATGTTAACTTTTGAAAATAACTTGGTGGTAGGCGGATTGATTGATTGATTGTATACTGTTTTACGTCCCTCTCCAGAATATTTCACTAATATGGAGACGTCACCATTGCTGGTGAAGGGATGCAAATTTAGACCTATGCTCGGCACTTACGGCCTTTGAGCAGGGAGGGATCTTTATTGTGCAACACCTGCTGTGACACGGAGCCTCGATTTGTACGGTCTCATCCGAAGGACCGCCCCATTTAGTCGCCTTTTACGACAAGCAAGGGGGTACTGAGGACCTACTCTAACCCCGGTAGGCGGAAGAACAATATGTATTCAATGATTATATTATAGTATTCTATTATTATATATTATATTTATCTTTGAGGAAATATTCAAAGATTTTATGCAAACGTTAATTTAAGAGCTATATTTCAATGTAAAAGATTCTAACCAATAGTTCATATTTCTATTCATTTGAATAAATATCTTTGCCTATTCAATAAATTCTTTCAGGAGTGAACATCCTCTTTCTACCGTTACACCTACTGTGTGCCCCTTGTCTTGATCAGGAAATATACCGGGAAAAATCCGTCGATGTGTAAAAAATGGCCTAACAATTACTATGCAAAACGTCAGTCAGCATAAAACTCCATGATAAATTGTATTTGCTGAGAAGATCATTGTTTCGACCAAGGAACTTTTGAAATTATGACTTTTATTAAAACAAGACTTTTGATATTCTTGTTTCAGCAACTTGTTTGTCAATAATTTAATACGCAGGGGCGTAGCAACAGGGGGGGAAGGGGGGGGGGTGCCCCCCGAACTTTTTCCCAACCTTACTTTTACTATAAGAAATGTTAACCGAAAGACTGGTTGCCCCCCCCCCC
>PRKT01000336.1:151539-167566 GCA_003671525.1 Saccostrea glomerata
TCCCCGCCTCACTTTCAAAAACGATGCTATGCAACTGAAACGTATTAAAAATTTCTGTATTTTAAAGTACGTGTAGATCAAACATTTTATTTTTGTTTTACGGGTTAATATTTCAGGAATCGTTATACGTTTACACTCGAGTATGAGATTGAATTGATTAAAAAAAACATCAGAGAATGGTTAGCGCTTTGGCGTATATATAAAATACTCCTAAGATGACCCCCTAAAAGATTCAAAATTTTTCTGTAATATGCTTTTCCTTTCTTAAGAGTACATAAACATTTGATTATTTTTGTAATATACGTATTTATTGATCAGTCTGACTAAAACCAGTCCTTACTATTTTACTTGTAACAAAGTGAAATACTAGGGATAGCTTGAGTCATACTGTTTTATTGATAAACTTATATGTTAAGAAAAAGACAACGGACTAGAAAAACTTAACATGTACTGACAACGGACATTTTGATTATAAATAGCGATTTCTATAAGCCTGCTATCAAGAATAGGCTGTCAGTTGCCTAACACATGTAAAATTAAGTTTTTCTTCATATTTCAAAATAAAAGGACCATTTTGATAAATTTTACGTAAGAAATATTAAAATTTCAGGCTGACGATCATGACTTCACACATGGGCATGTGATTGGCAACGCAAACTCCTCTTTTATTACTTCATTTTAACGGCTGAAATTCATACAACACCAAAAGGGGTGTTGGTCCTATTCCCCATTGCAATTTCAGACATTGGTTGGAATTATTTAACCTAAAATATGAAAAACTGCTCACGACCTGTCTTCTCAAGTAATGACACCGGACAGTTTTTGTCATAACCTCACCTGTAATTTCATGACAACGAACCATTTTCAGTGCTTAACTTTAAAGGTTTCTGACAACGGTACTGTCTTGGAACTTAACGTGTTCCTGGCCGTGATATTGAGAGCTGCAGTGTCATTGGTATTTCTCACATGTCTTATGCATTCGCCTTTAATAAAACCTTTGAATACTGCCGGGTTATGAGAACTTTCCCTGTGTAAATATTGAAAGTTGTTTGTTGGTTTTATGTAAGATTTGATATCAAGTTTGTTCGATTCTTGAAATCTTTTTCCTTTATACTATCATAAGGTCAAATTGACCTATCTGATAAATTTACTTATTTCTCAATATTTACACATTTATTTTAAAATAATTTCATTGATTTATAATTTCTCATTTTCAATATCTTTGTTTGATTCATTTATTTTTACGATCGCATTTATTTCCCCATTTCCTATTTAATTACAGACAATGTCACAATGGCTTTTTGAACTTTGTATCTCAATGTAAGAAAATTAAGTTGTTTTTCAAATATTATCACCTTTCGGCTGTCATGAGGACATCTACAATTATTTACCAAAAACACTTTTACGCAGTATTACGCAATTCAATTAAGAAGTTCATTTGATGTCGGATTGACTCAATCAGTGTCAACCCATCAGATTACCTGTCTTTGTCCTCTCGGCTTTGTACATATCTTTTTTTAATGAGGCCCGCCACAGGGAAATGTAGTGGTTTACTCAATGTTTTCTTAATTAATTCCCTTTGTGTTCCTCACCTTGACCAAGTTAATTTCTACGTCGGGTACCCAGCGCGTCACTTTATGCTGGAACCTCAAGAATAAAACATCGTAGAAAAATATTTCATCTTGGTCATATATTTTCAGGTAGGACACTTATTTTTATACACTTTGTTTATTGTGTTGTAAATGTGATTAATAACTTCAAACTGTTATGATCAGATGTGATTTATAATTTTTATGCATTTCATTATTTACACTTTAGAACAAATTACTGTTACATTTGTAGGTATTATTCTTATATTTTACCTGAAACTACATGGAAATGTGTTAGGACTTTTTGTAATATCAAAATTATCATATTTTGGCTTTAATAATGTTTCTTTTACTAAAACTCTACTTTGAATCTGTAATAATGCTTTTTTATAAATTGAGAAAAAGGATATTCTTAATCCCAAAGGGTCCAGTCTTGTATTCCACCATATTTCAAGTTAAAGACTACACCTTGTATTTCCTACAAATATATATCGACAATTGATGAAAATTTTTCAATTACAAAAACACTTTACATAGCCTTGATATCGACTATTTGAAACATAATTCTCCTTCGTGTTCATGTTCTTCTTTGTCCTATAACTGTAGTCCTGCTGGACACGTTATTACAGGTGACGTAAATACATGTATAGTTCGTAGTGAGGACTTTAGATTACTTATTTTAAAAGGTCCTAAATACGTGTATAGGTAACCCTGATCCTTCAATTGGCGTCGGAATTTCATAAATATTATGGATTTTGATGAAAATTACGCCAGACGATTTGTCAGATATGTAAGAGAAGACGTTGACACCTTGTAAGAATGGATAAAATGCATCAGATCCATGTTAATCACGTATAAAAAGATTGAGGGACAATATGAAAACCCTCTCGCCTTCTGTGTTCAATAAACCAGAAGCGAAAAAAAAATTAGATAGATTACAAGATCAGTACGTACTGGTTCCTGCCGACAAAGCAGATAACAACATTGTCTTCGTTTGTAAGGATCATTATATAAATTGCATTCTAGAAGAACTTGGATTTAATTCTACCAATGGTAATCTTACTTATATTCAAACTTCTTTTACTAAGGAAGGAATTCTTCAAAATCACCTGTCAGTTTTGAGTATTTTAATATTCCACAGAGACAAAATGAATTGAACTACCTTATATATATATATATATTGGATTCCGAAACTTCATAAGAATCCTAACAAACAAAGATACATTGCAGATTCCAGTAAATGTTGATAGTAGTGAAGGAAAAACTTCAAGAGTACTGTGCAACTATATATTCAAGAAGTGGTGTGAATCAGATGTGGAAAATCTAAAGAACTTTTGGACAATTTGAAATCACACGACTTTACAAAAATCAGCAGCTTAAAAACTTACGACTTTTCAACATTGTACACATCAATTCCCCACGACAAATTAAAATCCAGGCTTTTGATATCATTGACAGCTGCTTCTTGAATAAAAATGGAACTCGTAAATTTACTTACCTGGTCATTGGTCATTTGCAAAATTATTTTGTTAAAGCAGATTCTGATTGCACACATAAGTACTCTGAGGCTAACATCAAGAAGATGCTTGTGTTTATGACTGACAATATCTAGGTGGTTTTTGGAGACCAAGTATTCCGACAATGTATTGGAATTCCCATGGGTACAAATTGCTTTCCGTTATTAGCAGACTTATTTTTATATTCATATGAAGCAGAATTTATGCAATCTCTTATGCGTGAAAAGAAGAAAACACTTGCTATGCCATTCAACTCGACATTTAGATGTATCGACGACGTTTTGTTTATTAACAATGGTATTTTACATTCCTACGTCGATACGATATATTCCGGTAAGATTGATATAAAAGATACCAAAGAGTCCGACACTTATGCTTCATACTTGGATATGTTACTTGAAAAAGACACTAATGGTAATCTAACAACCAAATATATGATCAACGTGATGACTTTTACGTTTCTATCGTCAACTTCCCTTACTTATGCACCAATACACCTTCATCACCTGCATACGGAGGATATAAATCTCAGTTGATTCGATAGACAAGAGAATGCTCTACGTATAAGCAATTTCTAAAACGATGTAACTTGAGAAGCAAGTTGATGAAAGAAGAATATCAGAAGTCTCGATTAAAGTTATATTTTCGTGAGTTTTATGGTCTCTAAAATTAGCTTGTCAGCAAGTACAATTTATCATTGAGTCCAATGCTGACGGATGTTTTCTTACTAATTGATAGTCCATTATTCATACACTGAATTAACGACAGATTTTACCGTTATCTTCTGATAATGACAAGGAGCACACTGCGGATGTGACCTTTCAGCAGGGGGTGCTCACTCCTCCATGGGACCTGATCCTACCTCTGATGTTTTGGGTGTCCCTGTTTGCTATGCTCTTAATTTGTATTTGTATTTATAGACTTTGGGATTAAAGTTCATTATCTTTATATTTTATTTCCATTATTTTGATATTCTTGGGCCATTGTTCAGGGGGGTATTGAAAACGCCTTTAAAAACTTTTCTTATCTTCAGCATCTAAAACTTCTCAGTTTTATTAAGCAGAGGTAATTTTACCGAATTTGTTAACTCTTGCTCACCATGTCAAGGGTTCTGATGCTTTGCAAGGATTTTGTTATTTTGTGTGCAATTTAACCAGCAACATTAATGAATGCATTCGTACGCTCTGGTGTTATTACAGAATTTTTCTTATGAATTAGGTATCTCTTTCTTTAAAATTACTATATTATTGTCATGATAAAGTACATGGTCCATGATATTTGTTTGTTGTTTCAGTCAATTTCAGCTAAATCTGCGATCTGGAAACTTTAAGGATATTACACATATTGTAATGCCCCTTATCCTTTTACAATGCAATTAGATCTAGGAAACTTCGACGGATCAATGAAAGGCGAAGTCACTGACGGCATTGGGGATTCCCTGATTAATGGAACATGGAACAGGTTCAGCGAGTCTGTCCAGTTCATTTAGCAATATGTCTGCGCCCATGACGTGAAATATAATGGACGGGTATGGAATAATGGCAGGAAAATTGGCGGAATATATAATGTCGGTGGTAGCACTGGAACGTTCCATATGGACACTCAATGACACTTACGGAATTCACTTTCAAAAATGGTTTTTAAGTTATTATTCTAATTTTAACTAAGAAACTTTTAAATCTTTTTTTGTGTTAACTTATATTCTGATATTATGATAAGTTATTAAACAAAATTTTGAATTGCTCTTAACTGATGTTTTACTCTTATTTTCAATGAAATATAATAATTTTATCGTTTTCATCAGAGCATCAGATATTACAAATCAAAGAGTTACCCACGTGGCACAGTGGAAAGGGCCTCTGCTCTAGAGTCGCGGAGTAAATAGTTGATTCATACGTCGCAGGTTCGAATCCAAATGTTGGACGAAGAGACCGGTTCTTCAGATTAGACCGTAAAAACCAAAGTCCCGTGTTGCATTAGGTGTCGATACAAAAACAATCCTTCACTGCTCAATGGCCCTGATTGCCGAGTATGGGACAACATTTGCAGCTCTTCACAAGCAAATGGTGGTGTCTCCATATCCAAGAAAAATTCTCGAGAGAGGCATTATTCAACAAACAAACTATTTAAAAGTAAACAAGATTTTTGTGAACTTTATCTTCAATTTAAACTCCAGCTTGTCAAATGTTATAATCTGAACACATATTTCATAGCCAGGTTGTGCTTTTATGGTCTTTTCATGCTTCAAGCTAATTCTAAATCCCAAGTAAAATATCGCGGCACACAATTAGGTCTTAGTCAAAGGATGAAATAAAAGTGAAACTTTTACCAACTCAAAAAAACCATTCAAATCTTGAAATTCACTGATGATTATTTCTTCTGTTGAATGTTGTTGATACACACACCAAAGAGAGAGAATATGCGAAATACGAGGGCCGTTCAAAACTTACGCGGACCTGCTGCACAGAAAAAATATTTATCGACATAATCGGCCAAAATGTCGCACATAATATAAAAGAATCTTTACTTATATAGTCTACAAAATTTCATATCAAAATGTTGTTAATTGTTATCAATTTTGAGTGATTTTTCAGGACATACCATTAAGGCACGGAGCAGCAAAATCTTCGACGTCACTGACATTATAAAAAATATGTGATTGAGCTTTCCTTGTATCAATATTTTTCCCAAGAGTACCTGTACAGTTTGAGTTATCTTATCTACTCAACATCCAAACAAATAATTTTGATTCAAAGCTTACATGGAAGCCACTAGAGGGCGCAGAAATAGGGTATTTTCCAGAATTTCTTCAATTATGGTGGAATTCCATTATAGTTGGGATACATTTGTCCTTGGAAAACATAGAACACAGGCTTACCCATGTGAGATTTTTACACATAAACTGCATCTGATATTAGTGTATAAAATTTATAAATTTGGTAGATAGGCAAGCTTGTGCTCTATGTTTTCCGAAAGAAAATGTGCTTGAAAAATGATGAAAATTTGCATAGAAATGAGAAATGACGGAAAATGACCTATTTCCTGACCTCACTTTAGCCCCTGTATATTCTAAATCTTAAAACCAATACTCATTTTGTGGCAGGTGTGACAATAGGTTTTTATGGATAAACTGTTGGATCATTCTGAAAGACACCCAAAATTGGGGGCTAAATACTGCTCTTACCCTATCTTGTGCATTGTTCATTATCTTCATATTTTTTTTTCATTATTGTGATATTCTTGGGCCATTGCCCAGGGGTGTATTGAAAACGCCTTAAAAAAACTTTTCTTATCTTCAGCATCTAAAACTTCTCAGTTTTATTAAGCAGTTGTAATTTTACCGAATTTGTTAACTCTTCCTCACCATGTCAAGGGTTCTGATGCTTTGCAAGGATTTAATCATTTTGTGTGCAATTTAACCAGCAACATCAATGAATGCATTGGTACGCTCGCTCTGGAGTTATTACAGAATTCTTCGTATGAATTAGGTATCTCCTTCTTTAAAATTACTGTATAATTGTCATGATAAAGTACATGGTCCATGATATTTTGTTTGTTGTTTCAGTCAATTTCAGCTAAATCTGCGATCTGGAAACTTTAAGGATATTACACATATTGTAATGCCCCTTATCCTTTTACAATGCAATTAGATCTAGGAAACTTCGACGGATCAGTGAAAGGCGAAGTCACTGACGGCATTGGGGATTTCCTGATTAATGGAACATGGAACAGGTTTAGCGAGTCTGTCCAGTTCATTTAGCAATATGTCTGCGCCCATGACGTGAAATATAATGGACGGGTATGGAATAATGGCAGGAAAATTGGCGGAACATATAATGTCGGTGGTAGCACTGGAACGTGGAACGTCAGATTAGACTGTAAAAACCAAAGTCCCGTGTCGCAGTAGTGTCGATACAAAAACAATCCTTCACTGCTCAATGACCCTGATTGCCGAGTATGGGACAATATTTGCAGCTCTTCACTAGCAAATGATGGTGTCTCCATATTAGTGAAAAATTCTCGAGAGCGGCATCATTCAACAAACAAACTATTTTAAAGTTAACAAGATTTTTGTGAACTTTATCTTCAATTTAAACTCCAGCATGTCAAATATTATAAACTTAACACATATTTCATAGCCAGGTTGTGCTTTTATGGTCTTTTCTTCCATGCTTCAAGCTAATTCTAAATCACAAGTAAACTATCGAGGCCCACAACTAGGTCTTAGTCAAAGGATGAAAGAGAAGTATTGCTTTCATCAACTCAGCAAAAGCAATCAAATTTTGAAATTCAATGAAGAAAATTTTCTTCTGATGAATGTTGTTAATACACACAACAAAGAGAGAGAATATGCAAAGTATTTGTATATCTAATTAATGAAGTCATTTAACGCTTCAATACTAAATAAGATATGATTACATGGTATTCAAGATAATTTGGAGTTTACATTATATGTATCTGTTTAAAGTATTTATAAAGAAGTACAATTTATTTACTGATGTTTCATTTATGAAGATCGCAATAACTTTTTAAAAATTACTTATTTTTTCTTGTTGTGTAGATCTACAGACTGGCTATATGTATAGCTAGTAGAAAAAATGAATCTAGCATTGCCAATTGTAAGGATTGCAAGACTTTCATGTAGCAGTTCTGTGTTGTTTTCGACAGCTATACATGCCTGAAGGCATTCCAAATAAGTGGTGTTTCTTTATTACTTATAATGACATTGTCAGCAACAACTAATCCATCATTAAGTTAAATGCTGACTGACACTTTTCAATACTAATTGTATGGCCCTTATTTACACATTGAATTGTTGACGGATTTTCCTGTTATTTGCCAATCATGACAAGGAACACACGACAGGTGTGATCAGTCTTCAGGGGATGCTCACTTCTCCATGAGACCTGATCCAACCTCTGTTGTTTTAGAGGTCCATGTTTGCTCTGCTCCTGATTTGTATTGTTTTATTGACTGTGGAGCTTGGCTACTCTTCATTTTCTCTATATACATGTACATGTATAATTATTTCATAAAAAAGAAATCCAAAATAAATCAAGTCCAAAAAACGACATAGTTCGGACTTCATACTACCATTTCTAATGGAGTAGTACGAGGGTTGTCCCAAAATTCCGTAGACAGGCGATGTTTTGTGGGAACCCTATGTCATACATTAATGAAACTTCGTATATAGATTAAACCAACACTATCTAATAAATTTATGGACAAATATGGAGTAACTACACAAATTATTCCAATTTTAAAGACACATTTCATTGTCTGGTGTAGGAAGGCGGCGCAATGCCAAAAAGTCGTAATTAAAATTTGGTATATAAAATTTCAAATCCTACGGAAAAGTGATAACTACCCTTTAATTTTTGATTGGAAGTGAAATTTCTCAATACTGTTTTATTAACTATATTTCCTCAAATTTCGGTGTTTATGCTTTGATAAATATGAATTTTATAACTTTTTATATACATGGGGTTGAAATCCGACTTTTTGAAAAATGGGGGCTGCGTTGGCACAGGCGGCGCACTGGACTATGTTCAAGTGTTTCGATCCTGAATTCACTCTTACAGACATGTACCAGTAATAAATGTTTGGTACACTAGGAAACGTTTTCTCGTCCTTAGTATTTAAAATGACTAAAACGGTTTCTCTATGTATATGTGAATAACAGTAGCTAAAATAAAAGACAGGGCTAAGAAATGGGCAAGAGTTCCATTGTGAAACTCCATTAGAGAAAACAGACGAAAAGCCCGTAGAAATGTAGCGTTTCTAAATAATTATTATTTCATAACTGTGCATGCATATACTTTGTTTACATATTTTAATGTTTGATCATATCATAGTTATTAAGATACTTCATATTTATAACTATAACCATTTCGTTTTATTGAAGAATTTGATTCTGGTTATTGAAATATTTTCCCAAAAAATTTGAACCGTTGACATTTGTATTTTTTGACGTTGCAGATTGCTCCGGGTGTTAGAGAACGATATCACTTTAAATCTTATAACTCGTAAAGTTTTCAAGTAAACATGATAAAACTTCGTAATTTTTCCGCCAAGTACACGCTTTATCCACCCTGAAAATTCTATAAAGATACATTAATTTCTTAAAAAGATATGAGCTCAGTCTACGAAATTTTGGGACAACCCTCGTACTCATGTTGAACTAAAAACAACTCTACATTTTATGTTTATCTTTCAAATTTTACCATGTCATAATTATATGATCAAACCGGAGAATGATGAATTTTACGCCTAGTAAGTACTTCTTTACCTTTCTACCACGATCGAGAGAAAAATCACAGGGAATATTTTCGTATATTATGATATTTCATCCAACATGGACTCTGATTAGTGATGGGATGTATTCCATTCATATGTTTTGCGTCATCAGCGTCAACATGTACAATAATTTTGTGCCATCTAGCACGTAATTAACCTAGATTACGCTTGATTAATTATATGAAATTCGTAATTTTGTAAAAAATCTGGTGAAGGTTTACAAAATCATGTGATAAAATTGATAAAATCCGATGTAATATCAATTTATGAACTGTTATTTTTTAATAGTATATATGATTGTACATCCATGTTTCAGCTAAATAAGTTATATGATGTTTACCATAAAAAACAGTTTTATCAAACAATAAAATAATATAATTCCTACATCTGTAGACATTTATGCATAACATGAATATTTTATTAATACAAAATAATACCTTTTAGAAATTTATCCTTAGCCATAACTTTTAAACGGATGGTGATAGAACTTTCATATTTCACAATCGTATTACTTGTGAGAAGACTTTGTGAGTACCAATACATTTAATTTGCATTTAAGAAAAGTTCAGTCTTCGCTATTTAGCCATACAGGGTTTCACAAACATGTTCATTATAACCTAAGAATGAGGCTTTCATTGTTGACATGTTTTTTGGCGGATTTAGAAGGGGTTAAGGGGGCCCCGGCCACCTTTTGTGCCATACATATACTAAAGATTTGACAAATCAATGTTGTTTTGGTGTGGACCCCCATCTGACTCCAAACTGCCTCCCCCCACTTTTCAAGATTTTGGATCTGCCATTGCATGTGCATTACATATGACAAGATATTTCCGAGTATGTTGTGATTTCTGACCTCTTGACCTTCATGATTGACATTTTTTTAAATAATATAACTTTTGTTATTATTTCTAAATGACATATGATAGGCCGATCATATTTTACACAATATGTCAAAAAATGACATCTCACCCACAAAGATACCGAAAGCGGGGGGCCACGATTCTTTGAATTTGCTTTTAACTTATTTATGAAATATATATGGAGGCAAGGAACAGTATTTTAACTCAAAAGTCCATAAAACAATATAAAACAGGAGCAGAGTAAACACGGTCCTCCAATACATCAGAGGTGGTATACTGCTAGAAAACAAGGATGAAGTGTCATGGAGGAGTGAGCATTTTCAAAAAATCATATTCTGAATTTTGTATAAAGCAAATACAATTCATTCTTCATTCAGTTATCATGTTGTAAATTTTGCATTTACCTCCCCCTAGTAAATTCAAAATTTACAACATGATACATTAAAATGAATACTCATTGATAAGCCATTATTTACCACTGAATTGACGACGTAGATATTTTCCCGTTATTTCCAGATTATGACAAAGAGCACTCGGTGGGTATGACCGGTCAACAAAGGAATGCTCACTCCTCCATGGCACCTGATCCCTCCTCTGATGTTTTGGAGAACCGTGTTTGCTCTGCTCCCATTTTGTATTGCTTTATGAAAGTTTTATGAACGTTTGAAATCATTACAATGAAACATACCTAAGCAACCTGCTTTTTGAGAATTTATAAATATCAATGCATCTTCATATCTAACGACATTTAATAAACTATAATTATTTCTAACTTATTTCGCTGGAAAACAGTTTAACTTGCTATTTATTTTATTTAAAAATGAAGAAGCACTTTCGTCAAACTTTTTATGCCCCCGTAAACGAAGTTTCGGGGGTATATAGTTTTTGTCATGTCCGTCTGTCTGCCCCACTTTTGTGGGAGTTTGACCCACTTTTACATGAAAATTTTAAACTTTTACTTTGGCCATATCTTTCGAACAGTAGAAACCAGAACATTTATACTTCACATATGTATCCTTTGTTAGAAGACCTTTCATTGGATACCAACAACCTTGACCTTTTGACCTTGACCTTGAAGATTTCCGCTCTTGTGAAAAAACTTTAACCTTGGCCATAACTTTTGAATGGAAAGGGATAGAGCTTTCATACTTCAAATATTTAATCCTTGTGAGAAGACCCTCTATTGGATACCAAGAACTTTGACCCTTTGAGCTTGACCTATGAGTTTGACCTACTTTAAAAAAAGGAAAAATTGACGTTTAAAGGATTAGGGCTAGTGCTTTCATACTTTACATATTTTTTTCTTGTGACAAGACCTTTCATTTGATAACAAGAACTTTGACCCTTTGATCTTGACCTTGGAGTTTGACCTACTTTCAAAAATTAGCCTTGACCATAACTTCTGAACGGATAGGGTTAGGGCTTCCATACTCTACGTAAGTATTCTATGTGGCAAGACCTTTCATTGTTTACTAATTACCTTGACCTTTTGACCTTGACCTTAGTGATTTTTGTACTTATTGAAAAAACTCTAACATTGGCCTACTTTCAAATTTCACAATTGTTTTCCAGTGAGAATACCCTACTTTTGGTACCAATTAATTAAATTTGCATTAAGAAAAGTTTAATCTTCCCTATGTTGCCATACGGGGGCATCAGTGTTTAACAAACACATCTTGTTCCACTTAAAAGGGTATTGATATTTATCGGTACACTGAGTTACACTGATGTCTGTATTATTTTAAATGTTTTTAATTTTGGCAGATACATATCAAATTTTTGAATGAAAATGTTTTGAGGCACATAAAACTTTTAAAAAGGTTTCTGCATCGTTGTGTTTGCCAGTCACATGAAATAATATCAATAGCGTCAAATGTTTATCTATTGACTTTTTTACTAATATTACGCATGTTACGAATCCAGAAAACTGGTTTACAAAAGAGGCAGATGCGTAAAAAGATAAGTATGTAATTTGAGATTGACAAGGGTGTTTTTTTTTAAATATCTTCTACTTCTTAACATCAAATGTATAATCATATATATATATAAATATATAATTTTAAAATATGTTATTATATTTAAATATCAAAATATAAGTTGATCTTCCTCTTTTCTACAATTCGGTCATATGTGCGCTGATCGTAACGTATTATATATTTAATCTGGGATACACAAATGTTTGCCTGTTTTACGTTTTACTTCCTCAGCATAAGTATAGAATATACAGTGTGTAGAATATACAGTGTGTATGTAAGTAAAACTTAATTATTTGTGTACCTTTTAGAAATTATCTAGGACCTATATGCTATTTATCTTGTAATCTTTAATTAGTACTTATTTTATGAGATGCTTTCGTGGTCAAAAATTTATTTAGATCTTTTAAGTAAAAATACTTTTTACTTTCGTTTTTAGACATCATGTTATGCTCTTTTTATTATCATTTATTTTTTTTCTTTGCCAAGCGACTCATCCAGGAAGGATTTCTGTTTGTATATCCGACCATATAAACGTAATAAGTAATTTAGAGTATTTCAATCAAATATGGTACTGAGGGAAATATTAATTTACAAGCAAATTTCGTTATATTTCTTTATGAGGCCACGCCAATTTAATTTTTTGCTCGCCGGACCCGTTCGCTCATACATGCATTCAAACAAAATTATACATTGGCAAATACATACATGTAAAATTGTATTAAGTTTCCCGCAACCAGGAAATTCTGTGCTAGTTTCTGGTTTTTTTTTCTCTCCCTATTTTTCATATTTTTCATCTGTTTCAAAGAACTCTGCAAATATGAAAAAAAAAGTATTATATAGAATGTTATCATTGTCCGCCAAAAATGTTCTGCCTAAAATTGTTGCCTGTACCAAAAAGTAATGATATATCTGATAGTACATTATAGCTCGCACACTCTTATTAGTACCAATGAACATCAGGAAATTAAATTGGTGTGGCCTAAAAAGGAAGACACAGAGTCTCGGCGATCAAAAGATGCATGTAAAGTGAATGTTAATGGACTTGGTTTAAAATTTCTACATTTTATTCATCATTTAGAAACATTTAAAACCATGCAAACAGTAGAGTACGCTCTGTACAAAGCACTGTACATACATTTACATAATTTTAATGCCTTCAAAAGAGGAAAAAACAGCTGAAATATTGTACTAAATGCAATTGTAAACATAATTGTACATATTAAAATGAAGACAAACTTTAACGTTGATACAAAAGTAAAAAAAAAAAACAAACTTTAGCGTAAATGATAATATTTCCATTGCCATGCATGTAAAATTATGTTCTTATATTGTTGTTTATTTATGAACAATGATTGATACTTTAATTAGCTATCGTAACCTGTTTGCATACTTTTTTCGTAAGGGTTGTAATCTATTCTAATACAATTATCTTTTTTTTACATAGATATCAACACAGTTTGGTATTGTTCAACATGGTATGTTATTCTCTCTCTCTCTCTCTCTCTCTCTCTCTCTCTCTCTCTCTCTCTCTCTCTCTCTCTCTCTCTCTCTCTCTCTCTCTCTTAAAAAAAGAAGAAATGAATTAATAAGACCAATGCTCAAGCATGTGGGTTTTTATTACTATCACTAATTACCATGATTCAGAAATTCTAATTTTTAGACAGATCCTTGTTTTCTTTTTCTAATAAATGTACTCATGAATTAGTACACTAGAAAAAGCTAACACAAACAAATCTCCTTCACATGACAAGAAGCGTGAATTCGACATGTAAAATTAACCAAGGGACATAACTGCAACTTTAGAAAACTGAATGGTACCTGAATGATCCGAAAAGATGCAATTTGCCCATCTATAAAGCGATCTTTCAGTAATCTCTCAGTCAACTTTCAGTAATCTTACAGTCACATTTCAGAAGACATTTAGTCTCATTTCAAGAATAATTCAGTGAACGTTCATCAATCATTCAGTCACTTTTCATCAATCATTCAGTCGACATTTATCTATTATTCAGTCGACGTTCATCAATTAGTCAATCTCTTTGAATCTTCTCTGTCGTAAGGTATTTAGCGAACATACAATAATGTACTGCTTGCTTAATCATGATAAGCAAGTTTGCCTACATTGGTGTATTATTATTAATAGCACTTGTATTAAAGTAGTATACATTGTCTGTATGGTAATGCAGATACAAAGCTTTCTTACGAACCTATATTAAGGGGTTTATCCTTTAGCTCAATTGGTAGAGCACTGATTTATCATGTCAGAGGTTCTGTGTCCAATTACAGTCTCAATAAAGACAAATAAATGTCTCTATTACAGAAATGCTAGTAAATTGTAACTGCCGCAATGTAGCCTGTTCCATAAACTTCTGGGTGTTCTTCTATAAATGTATCTCAAGATTTGCTCGCGTTGACATCTACACTGGTTTCGGATCCGCCTCTTATTGATATAAAGTCTTGACATTTTGTTTGTTATTTCAGTCAATTTCAGCCAAATCTGGTACATGGAAAGGACATTACACACAGAATAACAAGCGTTATCCTTTTACTATACAACTTTTTCTCGGAAACATTGACGGGTCCCTGAAAGGCGAAGGCACTGACGGCATTGGGAATTTCATAATTAATGGGATGTGGGATAGGTTCAGTGGGTCTGTCCAGTTCATGAAGCAATATGTTGGCGCCCACGGTGTGAAATATATTGGTCGGATAAGCAATGATGGAAGACAAATAGATGGGACATACAATGTCACTGGTAGCACTGGAACCTTCCATATGGACACTCAATAACACTTCAGGACTTCATTTTCAGAAATGTATTTAAGTGGCTTTTCCCATTTTTATACACGTCAAGCAACTTTTGAATCTTTCTTGTGTTAATGTATGTCACTCGTGTTATTTGTTAAATCAAGCATTTTTGGGAAGTATATTTTGGATAAGTACTCATATAGTATGACTCAAAATCGCAGAGAAAGTAGGATGTCAGGGTGCATCTTACTGATCCATGGTACAAATAAGTTGACCTTTTGGCACTAAAATTTTAACTCTTTGGTTTATCACTTTATCCCTTATTATATTTTATCAGATGTTACCACGGCAATAAATTTAATCTTATTTTACGTAGACTAGTTTGAATATTTTTATCATTGAACAAATCTTGCAAATTAATGATTAATCATTGTGTGAACTTTTTGCACTAAAAAGGAACATATTTGGGCATTGAAAACTAAATAGGCAATAAAACTTTTTTTTTTTAAATCAAGCTTTTTACAACTTAAATGCTGATCAGTCACAAGTATCGAGTACTTTCAATAATGGAAGAAAAATTTGGTGTCAAGGATTTTAATTTTGAAATATTGGTCAAAATATGTGATTTTCAGACGAAAATGGTATAAAATCATTTCATTTAGACTTATTTGACATATCTTCATCTTTTGGCAAAGTTTGTTGTAGGAAGGTGTAAAACTTGTTCTAGATATATAAATTAAGACCTATATTGAATATTCCTAGCAATATCATAATATAAGTAACACAGTCAGTTAGTGACCTAATACGGATTCATACAGGGTATGAAATGGAAATCTGTATTGGGCGAGGCGAAGCCGAGTCCCAATAAGGATTTCCATTTCACACCCTGTATGAATCCGTATTAGATCACTTACTGACTGTGTTACGAATTTATCCCGCTGAAGACCTTTTTCAATATTGAAAAAATATTTGTGGATGTTATGAAAATATTAAGTTTTAATCCAATAACAATCAACATAAAATATCGTTACGGTAAGACC
>PRKT01000336.1:168626-203551 GCA_003671525.1 Saccostrea glomerata
CCCCCCCCCCCCCAAAAAAAAAAATCCTATGTTTGTTTTTCAAAATATTGCCAAAGATAAAGAATTTTTGCATTACTAAGTATGTGATGGAACATGTACTAGCCTTATAAGACAATTTGTTATAAAAATATTTGGTTGCCCTCTCTCCCGATCTACTGCCTAGAAATGGCCCGACTCAATTTTTTTACATCCCATTGTACATGTTTTTTTCTTCCGTCAACGAATATGTTTAAATTTTTTTTCTCACCTATAAATACGGACCTAATAATTTTTCCCTGAGTTGGGAGGACCACCAAACGTCATTTTAAAGATGGTATAAAATATTTATTAATGTTAATTTTTTTTACTTTGTAAAATTGTAATTTTGACAAAAAGGGCAAATAGAAAAAGTTTTTTTCATTTATTAAATCTCCTAACCCACTTTGAATGATTTCATTCCTTTTCAAATGTTGCTCCGCTAAAATCAAAATTGTAAATGTTTATTTGACAGAGTATAGGAGGTTTGAACAAAAAGTAAACGATATATCTTAGTTATATGATAGTTATATTATTGTTGAAATATTCAAGTATGTTTCAAAGTGTAAATTGGAGGTCTTTGATAGCATATTGCTTAATTAAAAACACATCCCTTTTCAAACTTGCTAATATATCACTGGGCAATATAACAAGTATCATATTTAACCATCTGCCTTCCTTCACTAAAACGATCTATCCAATCATCGATTGAATTTGTAGGAAGTCATTTGTCTTAATAAACTATGAACAAATTCTTATATGCTTCTTCAAAGGCATTTTTAAGATATACCATAAATATTTTAGTCGTTTGTTTAACGAGTTCCACTGAGGCAACCGTTTTTCGTCACAAGTACCTGCATAATGACGTCAATATGAGCAAAACTTTATTCAGCATATGCTATTTTATAGAACTTGTGTTTGGCTATGTGTGCACCAAATTTGTTTTTAATCTGAATTGTAGTTTTGTAGTTATAGAGATAGTTCGCGAACTTTTTGATCAACCCTCGTACTAGTAGGTACTAAATCAAGGTCATTCATATCGATTTTATGTGTTTAATTTCTTTGTGTTTCACTGGTGATAATTAAAATTTTGATGTATATTATAAGTTATCTGTGGCAAACTTACAAACTCTTAATTCTTAACTTTGATGGTGCTCATTTTTCTTTAACTGGAATCAAAGAGTTTAAGATTTTTTTCTTTGATATCAATAAGTACATTATTTAACAACTGTTCGATAATAATACTAAATGAATTACTTCAAGCCATACTATAACATATTTCCTCTTTTAAAAGTGTTCATACTATTTGAAATATTTTGCAACTGTAATTCTCTTCTACATTTAAAGATTGTTATGTCCCTCCATATTAAGAAGAGGTCTGGAAAACAAAATTCTGTGCTAAAAATAGACCACGTGCTGCTATCCATGAACTACTTTTATGGTTCTTTACACTCTTTTTGAAGACAACGATCCCTTGTTTTGAACTTGAAATTATCATTTAAAAGTGCAAAATTTAGACATTTTCTCAACAAATGGTTAGAGAGAGAACATTGATGCACAGTTTGCATATTTTTTTGGATTTTTAAGGCTCTGCTGAATTCTGTAGCTGCGCAGTTCTAAGGAGCATATCAAAAGCATTTTTCTGCAAAAGTATAGATTATATATGCACAACATGCATTCAGTTATGAATATTTTTTGTATCTTTATCATGAGAACTTAAAATTTGATCAAAATATGATGTATTTTAGCCATTTGAAGAAATGTTTACATTTTGTTCTCACAGCACTAAACAGCTAAAGGTGGCCGTACATCCCCCTTAATTGACACATGGGTATATTTTCGGTGTCTTCTAGCTATTCCCACTTTTTAAAAATCTCAAATAATCAATACATCTATTGTTATTTGTAAGTGGGAATAGGTGGAATGGTTTATTCCCCGAACGTCTAAAACCTATATAAACAGTATAATTATCACACTCAATTAAGAGGCCCTCTGAGGGGCAAGGGTAGAGTTTACCTGTGTCTTAAATTGTATGAATAAACTTAAACTGCTTGCATTTTTATGACTGTGTGATAAGTTATATAGGAAAAATCTTAGCGATAAGTCCTATAAAATGAATTAAATGTTGTTCAAATTTTTTAATATTTTTTACTCAAATGTTCAAAGTATTTACTAAGTATTTTAGTCAATCTATATTTATCAACGTTTCAAAAATCTTACCAATAATTCCTTTAAATTGAATTAAATGTTTTTCAAATGTTTAAAATATCTTTCTAGTTAAACTTCTAAAGTATTTATTTTAATTCTGTAGTATTAAACTACCTTCATTTAAATTAGTAAAAAGTTTATTTTATTGTGCTAATTGATCTTGACATTGCAGATATATTCTATTTAATTTTTTTCAATACATACGTTGAATTCTTTTATTTTTTTATGGTACTTAATAATTTTTAATGTCCGTTTTAAGCTAAAGTTTTAAGCATTTACTCTGAATACATTTAATGTAATAACACTTTATCATTTTCAAAATCGTTTTAAGTCTCCATAATAAAACTTAAATCTTAAGATTATTAATTTAATTTTATTTATTATATATATAATTTCAACTAACAACATAAATTATGAATAATTGGTAGCGAGGCTGGTTAGATCAGCTATTTTACTTTGAAAGTTAGATAAGACTTTTTCTGTGATGGCCCATTTTACACCTGTCCCAGCCTCAAAATCAGTGCTTATGAGATGAGAGATTAAACCCAATAAATGTGAAAAAAGTGCTAATAAATGCATAGAACTGAAGTGATATAAACTCTGCTTCCCATATTATTATAAGATATGAAAAGCATATTAAATAGTACTTAAAACGTGATTTTAATGAAGAGTGCTCAAAGTGTTTCGTGTACTTTTAAAATTAGATATTTGTAAATAATAAACTTGTCATCACTTTACATATATTGTGTCATAGTGCTTGTAAAGAAATGTACTGAAATGAAAATACGCATATGAAAAAACACTTGTTTTGGTGTCTTGAAATATAGTATTTTATCAAATAAATTATGGTTTGGTACATATTTTATACTTCATACTTTAACAGAAAAATAAATCTATTTGATTTAGAATATTAAATCAAGATAACACAGGTAACACAGGTAAACTCTACCCTTGCCCCTCAGAGGGCCTCTTAATTGAGTGTGATAATTATATTGTTTATATAGGTTTTAGACGTTCGGGGAATAAACCATTCCACCTATTCCCACTTACAAATAACAATAGATGTTTTGATTAGTTAATTTGTTTTTACAGTAATTAGAATAATTACATCTCATCTTAGATTTACCTGTATTTTACCAGTATTTTGTACATTTAGGACAGAAAATAAATATATATTTATCTAAAAAAATATGTATTTTATTTGAAAAAGAAATGCATATAAATATTTATTTAATTTGAAAAAAAAAATGATTATATGAAAAAAAAATCATATAAATAACTGGAGTTAAATATAAAATAAATAGTTTAACAGAAAAATATACTAAAAAATATACTTAAATTCATTGAAATATGTACTTATGTATGTGTAAATTTATTATGAAATTTTCTTTAATTTTTTTTTTAAAATAGTTATTTAAATCCAGATTTCAATTTAAAGATCAATAAAAGTCTTATGTAAAATTCATTGGTTTACCATACACCAGTCTTATGCAGTGTGATTTTTTAATGAATAAAATAAATAATTTATCTGCTATTTTTATTTGAAAAAGTCTAATTTCTCACTGAAATAGAAGTAAAAAGTCAGATTTTTTAATTTAATTAGCAAATTTACCTCTCCTGTATTCCAACTGTGGTTTAATAATTACTGTATTCACAGTCATGATATGTTTATTCGGCTAATTATTTGTTTACACAAAAATTCCACCTACTCCCACATGAAATTTTACCTTTTTCTACCTGATTTTCAAAAAGTGGGAATAGGTAGAATGAACCATATTTTCATTGTTGATTTGACTTACAATTACCGCTTGATTACAAATTATTAGAGCACGGATGGCCACCTGCAGGTTAACAATAGATTATTGCATCATACTACAGTTAGAAATCACATGATTTACCTGTGTAAACAAACAAAAGAATCTCGGAAAGTCCCACCAAAATTCAAAATGGCGAACTGTTACTTACGATGTTTTTTGAGCATATAACCCAGTCAATACGCAATATTTTCTCATCCAGTAAAGCATTACATGAAATTCAAGCTGTCAACTACATATTTCTTGAAAGGTTTGAAAATTATAAAGATCTATATGTGTAATATACTTCAATAAGAGATACGAAAATTTTGTGAAGTTCGGGACCGTGCAGTGCCGATTTCGTTACCTGTTTCTCAGAAATTCAGAAGATACCTTCCAGTTTTCACATATTTATAAATGTAAAGCTGTAAAAAATAATTATTTTAATAGAATTTGATCA
This sequence comes from Saccostrea glomerata, assembly GCA_003671525.1. Taxonomy (NCBI): domain Eukaryota; kingdom Metazoa; phylum Mollusca; class Bivalvia; order Ostreida; family Ostreidae; genus Saccostrea; species Saccostrea glomerata. Next base: position 173,103 of record PRKT01000336.1, read on the forward strand.
TTAAAATATTCAAAAACGTTTAGAAAACAAGTTTTATCACGCAAATCTGAAAATTTGTTGGCGAGATTGACATTGCCGTATCACTACAATATTTGATTTCTGGGGAATCAAACTTATAAAATGGATGATAAATAAAAATTTTATCAACAATTAAATTTTACAGTTTTTACACGCAATGAAGAAGGTACAGTTTCAATACAAATTAAGCCCTATATTTACGCCGTTTTACGTTTAAAATATCTATTTTGCGATTTACACCTGCTTTAACGTGAATTATTTACTGTAAAAGCACAAATATTCGTGGAGGATTTAATTTCGTTGTTAACAAAGTTCAACGAAATTAAATCCCACACGAAATTTCATATGACTATATATTGAATAGGGTTACTTTCAAAACAACGAAATTAAATACCAACAAAACTATTTTTGATGACATAACAACGAAATTTTATGCCCACGAAAATTTGTGCTTCTACAGTATTTATAGAAAATTACAAAAACATTCTGTTAATAGATGAGAAAAATTTAATTTATAACTAATACAATGATATATAATACATATCATAAATAAAATATTTTGACCCCTATTAGTTCAGTTTTAAAATGCACTCCATGCCAATTCATTTAAAACGCTGTAAGGGGCAGCATGCAGCCACTAGGCAAACATTCCAGGGATACGGCTAGTGTGTCAAGTTGTGGCCCCATATGTATTGCATCACTTATTTTATATGTGCATCACTCAACCCCAAGTCCACCACATGTTGTCATTGGGTTTAAGCTCAAGAAATGTCCACACTCACCCAAAATTACCGTAATATATAACTCTCCTTGGCACTGGACTCTGGGAAATTTAGATAGAGATATTCATAATTTTGAAGCTAACAAAGGATCGACGTTTGTAGTTTTAAGGATATAATTTCGGGTGGCATTACGATCAACATCGGCGGTTTAACTCTGACATTATCGTCCGTGAAAGAAATGGATATAACTATATTGTCTTAACATGTAATGACAATGAGGTCGAGGTAGAAGTATATAGGCCTAGGCCTGAAAAAAAATCTTGAATTCTTGAATTCTTTATTTTACTTTTTTGTTAAAAGTGGCAAAATTTCGATATTAAATTGTTATTGAAATTCAAATGTCTTTTTCTGTAAATAGATCTCTTGCAATATGGTTCTGCTATCTACCTCTAAAAACACAATATTACCTCTTAATATTTAATATCATACACAGTTTACATAAAAAACAGTCAAATATAATGTTGAGTTAAGATAAAAAGTAAAAGTAAAAAAAAAAAGTAATTGCCTACCTACCTACCCTAATTTTGAGGGACATGTTACCGGAAACACACATATTATTTTTTTTTTTTGGCCTAACAAGAAATTTAACTAAACTACCTACGTAAACCGTTTCTTAGCCGCCATTTTTATTTACAATAACAACGCTTCGAACGGAATCGCGTGCCCGATTTTCATATTTCTCCTCGACGGAGACGTAATACGGAAAATTTCAGGGCGTCATGTGATTAGATTTTATCCAATCAGCAATCGACAAATTTGTCTGAAGCGGTATAAACATGTATATACTCCATATGCAGGTGATGACGGTATATTGCTGCAAGTAAGGGAAGTCGAAGAAAGAAAAGTTAAAGTCATCACGTTTATTATATAGCTTGGTTGTTAGATTACCATTGACGTCTTTTTCATAGTTATCTCCATTTGGAAGAGGACATGGTCAATCCTTCGAACAAACTTGAATCCCACACACCTAAAGGTACTATGTGGCAATTTTGGTTGAAATTGGCCCATTGGTTCTTAAGAAGAAGATGAAAATGTGAAAATTTTGCTTCAAAGACAACAACCACAGACAACGGACAAATGTTGACCAGAAAATCTCTGTTGAGCCTTCGGATCAGTGAGCTTACGATGATGAAGATTTAAATCATTGAATATGCATGCATTTATTTACATTTTTACATGTATGTAAAAAAAACTGTGTGCTTCAAATCTTCCAACTGCTTTCCCTATAGTGTCAGCTTAAAGCACAGGGAAAATAATGTTTCTACATTGATTTTCACATATGTATCCCATACTCGATCGTTGACGGGCATCTACGGATCCCCACTGAAGATTTCTTTTAAAAATGACAGCGTATTTAAGCACGGTCGACTGTGGGCGACCCAAACGACTCATACCCACGGAACCTATATAGGTTAAAGGTCATCCTAGAGTAATTTGCCCATCTCCATCTGCCATTAGTATATTTTCCGCCAATAAACCAGCCATCATGAGCATCCGGAGCTGTTTAAACAGATAAAATTTGCATAATGAGTTAAACTGATATTTTTTTTTGCCTATTTCTTCTCTAGTTATTAATTAATTTTAAGGTAGAATGCCACACCAATTTTTTATTTTATGGATCTATGAGTCATCCTTTCTAAACAATGGTCTCAGCATTGAAAGGCCGATATTAGCTCTTAATTATTTTATATGAATTTTTTGTATTTTTTCAAAGAAAATGAAAAAAAATTATTTACATCCAAATAAGATGCTTTCTTGTAAAAATTTTGCTGTAAATGAATGCATCACATGAATACCTAATAAAATATGAAAAGAAAGTCCGGTTAGACTTTTTGATTTTTTTTTATAAAAAATTATTTATGAAAATAAAACACATTATTTGTGAATATTTTTTAAACCTATGGTTAAAAACACCATAAAACTAGTCACAACTAAGGACAACATGTTTGTCAATCATATTTTTAAAAGAAATTGAAACGAAATTGAGAAATTTTAGGGCGTGCTTGATTGGTAGCTGGAATTTTCGGAATTGGCGGAATTACAATCAAGTTCGCCGGAATTTAATTCCGGAACAGTTCTATCAATTCAAATCTGAGAGGTGGTGTGAAAGGAATTAAAGATGGTGACTCTTGTGTTCATTTGTCAAGAGTGGTGATTAAAACATGTATGAAGTTTTTCCCTGTATTTGGACCCTAACAGTCCTGTAGACCTATTTGCAAATCAAAATTTAATTAATATTGTTCTCATATTGTTCTCATATTATTCAAATCATATTAATTTAAAGTTCACCTAAGAGCTGCTCACAGCATGATTATGATGATATTCTGTTCTTCACAGCATTCACTCGCACTTTCATCCTCCATTGCGTCTTACAATAAATCATTTAATAATATAGGAAGAAATTCTTTATTTGTCGAGCTGCAGCCAATTCTGATTCCAGTTTTACTTGATTGGTAGAATTTTTGGAACTCTCGAAATTGAAATCTGACTTTACAATCAAGCACACCCTTAGAGAAATTAATTTTTTTAATATTTGGACCTAACCCGATCAAAATTAAACTGATCCCGATCAAAAATAACACAAAATGAATAAAATGCTAATTTATTGCCTCTTCATGTATTTACAATGAATAAATCTATTTTATTGTCAGGTTCTATAATGTTTTAACCCTTATAACACCTAATCAGACTAGTGTTCTTAGGAAAATGTTATTTATTTCCAATAATTGTACAATTATGGTCGGGATCGGTTTAATTTTGATCGGGATTGGCCAAAATTGAAAAAATTAATTTCTCTAAAATTTCGTTTCAATTTCTATTATAAATATGATTAATGAACATGTTCTCCCCAGTTGTGGCTGGTTTTAAGAAGATTTTAACCACAAGTTTAAAAAATATTCACAAATTATATGTTTTATTTTCATAAATATCTTTTTATCAAAAAAATTAAAAAGTCTAATCAGACTTTCTTTACATATTTTATTAGGTATTCATGTGACGCATTCATTTACAGCAAAAATTTTACAAGGAAGCACCTAATTTGGATGTAATTAATTTTTTTCGTTTTCTTTGAAAAAATACAAAAAAAAAAATCATATAAAATAATTCAGAGCTAATGTCGGCCTTTCAATGCTGAAACCATAGTTTAAAAAGGTTGACTCAGAGATCTATAAAATAAAAAGTTGGTGTGGCATTCCTCCTTAATCTTTTACCCTGCCAAAAGTGGTTAATTATAAATGATTTACAATGAAACCGAACTGAACATTCCTTTTTCAATATCCCCCACCCCGAATCAAATGGTAATTTTTTTTTTGTACCTGTACATACTGGAGCACAATAATATAAATAATGAAATATTAAAGGTCCTCTACACCCAGTTACTCTGAAGTATATAGAGAAAAAAATTCTATTACTTTCGGTTTTATGTAGTTTGTGCACTGGCGATCTGTCTGGCAATGCCTTAAAGGGTGTTTTTAAAACTCTATGGAGATAAAGTTTTTTTTTTTCAAGGATAAAGTATGCAGTAAACCGAGAGCCCTACCCTAATCATAACATGATCAATAAAGGTCTTGTCACACCAAGCTGCGTCCACAAGGAGTTATTACAGCGTTGTTAAATTTGTAAAAACGCCCTAGGCTCGTAGGGAAATTGAACAAATTTCTGAAAAATTTTCACAATTCTAAGATGTTATGGCGTCCCTATGACGACCAACGCGTTTCTATGGTGATCTCCCTCCGATTTACTGCACTTTCACCGAGTTCTCTCGGTGATTTACTGTGCTTCCGTGGGGATTTCTAGGCCTGTTATGAATTAGGAGTTGTTACAGCGCATTTACTGCGTTCTCATTGCACTGGCTGCATTCTACATACATTCGCAATGGGTTCTTAACCGATGTATATATATTCAGAAGGTTTGTGACATTTTTAAGGAGTACACAATGAAAAGACTTCTATTTGTGTCCAGACATATTCTTTAATTAAAAATGATCCATTTTAATAATAAAGTACCAAATTATTGATAGTTTTATTATAAAAGTTACATGATGAGACAAAATCATGTGTTTCCTTTAAGAAATCTGTTTCATACAGAAAAAGAAATATGAAAATTTTGAGTTAAGCGAAGCTAAGATATAGGAACTTTTCCTGGACTGAAAAGCAAGAAAAGACTGCACAATATAAGTGCCAGATAAACAAAAGTTGTATGATTATACCATTTCGTTGTTTTCGTGTATGTAAAAGTCGAGCCACTTTTATTTTAAGCACAAACTACCCAGATAGCATGACTATGTTGGGCCAACATTGGCAAAAGGTTGTATGGTTGGCGTTGGGGGAACAACGTTGGGCCAACGTTGGACCAATGTTACCATGCCAACCTTCTCGACCATGACAGAATTCCTATGTTGGCCCAAGGTTGGTCCAGCGTTAGCAACTTCCATTCACTTTACTTTCCAAGGAAGGAGGGATGTTGATGTTGGCCCAACGTTGGCCCGATGTTTGTAATACACCAATAAAGAATGTGTCTTATCAAGTTGGTAGTAGTATGTTGGCCTAACGTTGGCCCAATGTTTGTAATACACCTTTACAGATAGTGTCTTATCAAGTTGGTAGTAGTATGTTGGTCCAACGTTGGCCCAATGTTTGTAATACGTCCTTAAAAAGTGTCTTATCAAGTTGGTAATAGTATTGTTCCAACGTTGGTCCAATGTTTGTAATACACCCTTCAAGAAAGTGTCTTATTGAGTTGGTAGTAGCATGTTGGCCCAACGTTGGTCCAATGTTCAAGGTAGTAGTATGTTGGCCCAACGTTGGCCCGATGCAAGGACGAATGATCTTTTGTTTAGGTGTTTCAAAGATGGAATATTTATATTGGGCCAATGTTGGCCCAATAATTATACTGCCAACTAAATGATGGTGTCAATTTTAGCTGCTGAGCTTTACGTTGGGACAACATTAAGTTCAGTTGCCATATTTCTACCTTCCAGTTCGTTCTGCTCGGATCTGTTGTTACATGTTTCTCTATCTATGGTCACTTCAACTGGTTCGAGTTGTTGTAGTACCTGTTGTCTCGTGAACGGCAATTTCTGAAGTCATTTTTAGGACCATATTCCATGAATTCCACCAGTTATAGGATTCTCCACCAACTGTGGCGATGGAAAATATCCCTCAAAATATTACTCGTCACTACATGTTTTCGTTTTCACTTTCTATTCATGGAATTCCAAAGGTTACATTTAATCGCTAAACTATCAACTCTGATACACACACAATCGGCAATCCTCGGCTGACTCCGCTACGTTCCAATCAAACCTCGGATGTGATAGGTGGAGGAATACGCAACAGATCGCTACATTTCTCCGCCGGAAACTGCCTTGTAACTCATTTCATATTTCGCTCTGCCTAAAGGTCTTAGAAAAGGTTTCTTTATTAGTGTAATTCCTCGTGTTAATTACAACCAAATGTTAGTAAGTATTCTTTGAAAGCAAGAACACAGTGTTGGGCGTGCATCAAAGTAACTCGGATTTCAAAAGTATAATATTTGAATGAAATTCAAATAAGATCACATGACTGAATCAGCAAGATGGAAGATCACCTTTGACGTCCGAGGTTATGTGCGAGGTACGAGTCATCATCACATCTCTCTTTCCCCTAAACTCCGCCCACATTTATAAAGATAACCAATGAAAGAATTCGGAACTCAAATGTAACATCAAAAGAAAGAATGGTTGACATAAATTTCCACAGAATTCTCAGGACAGGAAATGCTTAAGCTTTTATCTCTACTCTAAACATATAACTCACAAAACCGTCTTTGATACTGTGGAACGAAGGGGGGGGGGGGGAGATGTCAAATTTGATAAATACAACACAAATGCTGAAACATCAAAGTAAAAGTAAAATACCATAATCACTCCTTGACAGTGTAATAAAACGCTAATCTAGTTACTGGTTCTGAGTGGGATATAGCTCTTTTATCAAACCCTTGACAAGAACTATTCCCTTTCGCGGGTTTGATAAAAAAAAGTTATCCTACTCACAACCAGTGGATAAGTGAATACTATCACTGTGCTCAGCCTGCGATAATGTGCATCTTCACGGATCCTACTGCGTTAATTGTTGGTTATCTCACCGCGCTGTTGTGGCGATGATTCTACGTTTCTACTGCGTTTTTACCATACGGCGATCACACTCTGCGTACTTCGTGAATAACGCGTACCGTACTCTGACGTTCTAGGAGACCCTACACAACCCTACCTCGTTCAGTGGATATCTTGCCACGTTGGCACTGCGCTGTAGGGTTCTCAACTGTGCTCATCTCGTTTTTTTTAATATATATTTTCTAAGGATGTGGTGCAATAGCCGTGAGGACGCAGTCCCGATGTGACAGGGGTTTTCCGGATTGACCGATAGAAAGAAAATTTCCTATCAGTTTTAACAATAGTTGATATGTTTCTAAAAAGTACATGTAATGATCAGTAACATCAGAACAAAATCTATTGTAAATCATTAGAAACTTAAGGTTCTTACTGCATTCGTTCTTCAAAATAGCCTTGATCTCGTTATCCTCGCTCCTATTATCAATTTTCACCAGGTCCCAACCGACACCAAGTCTTCGGCATGCAGTACGGGCTTGCTCCCATGTTCGCACGCGAGTGCCGTATCCGTAAAAATCAAAGATACGAAATCGACTAACCCCGGAGGTTGTGTCTGCAAGGAAAGGAAATATCTTATTCCTTAAAAATAGAGGACTAAATGTTTGCCATTTTATTGGCAATATATTGAGATGCATGGACTTTGATATTGAATACTGTTCGTTATCTCCACATCCTTCATGGAACAAATGTAAAGGTGCTACTGTTAAGTTAATTACAGTCTTGCACACGCTACCACCAGCACACAATATAAACACTCAATCGCATTTCTATTAATGTTTTCGCTCAGTTCCAATCAAAAATCCTCAACTTACGTTCAAAAATCGAATAAGTATGTATTTACAGTGTTACATTATTACAGTATTACAAATGAAAATTATTCAAAATCAAAATTATTTAAGATCAGTACTGAGCTGGTTATCTTTCAAGTCCTGGTATCAGTATTGTTGAAAAGAAACATTCAAAGAAATTTTCATGTTTATGAACATGATACTGTACATCGATACATGTATATATTTGCAATTTGCGTTGATTGTATGAATTATATAATGTATACAGGGGAATTTTCGCCCCCGTTTTATTTTCGCCCCTTTCGCCCTCTCCTTGATTGGGCGTATTTAAAAAGGGGCGAATTCAAATTACACCTCATAATTTCTTAAACAGAGCTATGACTGGGCGAAAATAAAAAGGGGCAAAATTGTTCACAAGTTCAAAAGGGCAAAAATAAGACGGGGCGAAAATAACCCTGTGCTACAACAAGTCTGCTTAGTCTTGCAAATTTATTGTGCCTCCTCCTGAGAGGGTGAAATACTGAAACAAATAACAGAGTTACATAAGTATGAGTTCACACAAAATTACAATTGAATGACAGCTAAAAACCATATTCAAGCCTAACACGCCAATCCAAATTTTACAGTATACCAAAATTAGAAAATAGGCGAAAATGAGGATTTTACACAGAACCAAACAGTAATACTAAATCTATCAATCTAGCATAGAGACAAATCAATGCAAAATTACTATATATTATGCATAAGGTAAGTATCAATGAGATAAATCGAGATTTGATATACAAAAACGTAAAGACAATCCATGTTTTATACCTAGCCTAAGCCAATGATAAACACGTGTATAAAGTAAAAAGTAAATCTGCACAAATTCTGACTTAACAACTGCACTAAACTAATAATACACATCATAAACAATCATATTAATATAATGAACTTGATAAAACTCACTCTTTGGCTCCTCATAAATGGAAACAATCAAAAAATACAAGCAGCGTGTTTGCGGGGAAATGTCTGAATTCTAAAATGTAAAACCTAAACCGACCAATGAACAAAATACAAAAATCCGGAATGACAATTCCACCACAAACCCTGTATACAGTATATATAACCATAATGTTACAGTTCTACAGTTATAAACACCCTTCCTTAAGGTAGTGAATTCACATGTACGGAATTAAGTAGATATTAAAACTTTATATTGATATTGTCCTAAGAACCTGGTTTAACAAATTGATAGAATCGGTTGTAACACTTATCTTATTTGGATAAATATAATATTTATCATTAAATTAGTTTTGCTTTCAACAAAACTTGTCTATAACACTGAATATTTCCTCGTACCATTTTTGTAAGAACATATTGTTTCATTTATTCCTTAAAGGGGCATGAACACAGATTTGAAGTTAATATTTTCTGTATAATATTACGAATTATATATTTTAATAGCATTTTACACAAACATAAATTAAAAAACTTATTTCATCCAAAAGTTATTAAAACTTCAAAATTTTAGACAAGTTTGATTGACACATCCTTGCACTCTCACAATATTAAATTTATTCATAATACTTATGTAGAGTGGCAATTCTTGTTGTGTATTTATGAAAAATATATATGTAAAAACTAAAACCTAAAAAATTCAGAGTAGTTCGAAAGCAAAACATACACACAATATAATGTTAGTCCATGCAATTCAGAGGAGCAGACTTTAACGATTGAACGCACCTGGTGAATCGTAGACATTAATAATAACAGAGTTTGTGCCCTGTTTACAAAAACTGTGTACAATTCACGGGTGTGGTCAATTTGCTAAACTCTGTACACAACACGGAATGACGATACTTGTGAAGGAGTTTTGCTTTCTAACATTTCTTCTCTGAATATATTAATTTTTCTGGATTAAAATTTTAATACTTTTCATTAATACAAAACAAGATCTCCACCTTTTCTAAGTATTAAAAATAAAAGTAAAATTTGTGAGATTTCAGGGATGTGTCAATCAAACCCACCCAAAAATTTGAAGTTTCAATAACTCTTAGTTGAAATAAGGTTTTTAATTTATCTTTGTGTAAAATGCTTTTAAAATATATAAATCTTAATATTATACAGAAAATATTAACTTCAAATCTGTGTCAATGTTCCTTTAACTCATTTCGATGAGTTCAGATGATAGAGTGTCTTAATTTCATGAATTACAAAACTTTATCAAATTGAAAAAGAAGGTATAGTTTGAGCTTTATTTTGTGCCGTTACAATTTAATGTTTTCAAAAAATTCTAAAACTGTCTTAAATATTAGCCGAGTCTTTGACGTTGAAAAATCAGGAAAGACTATGGCATGAAGGAGTACCATTCTGAAATACGACGTCATTAATTTGATGCATTTCTCTATTTCACACAGAAAAAGCCTCAAAATGACCTATTTCAAGGAGAATTTTTCTTTAAAAAATAGTGTCCACAGCCGTCGCCGAATTTAATTTTTAGATATGTTGTGCAAAATGCAACAGAAATCACATATCTCAAAATCGTTATTGGCGATTCCTGTGTTTTTAGAAAGAAAGTTCCCTTGAAAATCGTTGTCTTCTGCAACATTTTAAGAAAATAAGGGGAATTGCACATGTTTATGACGCCACAATTAGAATTTAGAAATGCATGTCAGAAAAATGATTTTTTATAATTTTTATGCATTGAATTTCAATACACGAGTTTTATTTTTTAAATCATTTAAAAATCATGTTTAAGAAAATCACAGGGCAAGCTATACCTTCTTCTTCTCTATGAACCTACCGATTATGAACACAGTCAGCAAAACGGCAAAAAAAGATTTCATCTGTAAATTAAAAAAAAAATAGTCATTTAAATAAATTAAAAAAAAACGTTTAACGCAATGCTTTGAAAATTTAAGCGTGAATAATGAAGAAAATAAATGTATGTATGCTGAATGTTATTGTATGAAGGGAATAAGAGATAAACAAAATACTTTGATAAGAAATAAATTATTTTAGTAACCAGTTGAAAATGTTATTAAAATCTTAAAAATGCTTTAATTAAAAGTTAAATAAATCATGTCGTCTTTTCAACAGTTATACAACTAATTAAGCTATATGATGCGTGTTTCAACGTAATAAAATCAATAATTTTTAGTGGTCTTAAGAAAAATGATTTTTAATTGATGCCACCGCCAAGGTAGTAGTTGGTATCTTTCATATTCTTATTAAATGAACCTAATAATATTGATTAAAAGAGAAATACATAAACAATCATTGACAAGTACATCTGTGTTGTCATTAAGCTGTCATTTTGAAATTAAAATTTGAAGGAATACAAAAGTGAAATTGATACATGAACAAGGTAGAATTAAAACCGTTAAAATATCCTTTAAGAGCACTGCTAGCACTGACGAAAAGCTATTTTATCACCCAATCCGCCTCGATCACCAAAAACAAAGTAAATAAATCCTTTGCTGCTGAAATTAAGACTTCGTCTACTGTATATTGTTATTATATGCACAAAACATGATTAAAATACCCAGATTAAAAAAATAATTGAATAGTGACCTGGGAGCGTTCATGCAGGAGTTTTGTTCTTCAGACACCCCCCCCCCCTTTCAGCAAGGGTTTACATTGGACCAAATAGCGGCCGCAAGGTGCCCCTGACTCCAAGTATATTAGACCTTTTCCAGAATCCTAGATCTACCACTGAATAATACATGCACCTATACGCCTTACATTTGAAACCATTTTAGATTACTTTCTATCCATCAAAAAATTAAAGTATAATCAAGGAGAATAAAATATAATTCACTTACCGTTTATTTCTATAGGTTGTAGACAAGTGTTGCTATATCATACATCTAGTCGGAACTTATATAGGGCCTATATGACAGAAAATCAGTCACGCATGTGATCAAAAATCCCAACAATGACAAAATTTGCTTTTAAAAATGCAAAACAAAAATATTTGTTGACCAGGTATACATAATTTGTACTTTTACTAACTGCGACCAACATTAAATCGGAAAATACATTGGAATTCCCATGTCATTTTTCATTCTTCATTTTCAATCTTTTATTTTGCATTCCCACCTTTGATGTGATCTGTTTGTTCTGCTCCATTTTGTATTGTTTTCATTAACTTTTGAGCCTGATTACTGGTCATCATCTCGAGCTGCATATTTCATCGGAGGATTTTACGCATATTGCAATAAAAGGGTTGGATATATTTAACTAACATAGGGAAAATGATAATGTCAATTCTAAAACATGACTAAATTTGATTCGATCTAACACTATTTTTTTCTGAAGAAGCATAAATACGTGTACAGGTACCGTGTACGTTCCAACCAGACCGAACCTGACACGTAATAAGTCCCAGAAAGCAATCCCCGGGACTGCTTGAGGACCGCTCAGGGTCTGCTCTGGGACCGCTGTGGTACATGTAGTATTCTGGGACCGCTGTTGGACAGTTCATGGACCGCTGTTGGACAGTTCTTGGACCGCCGTGGGACTATGTAGGGACCGCGCTGTGGGACTGTTCTGGGACGGCATTGGGACTGTTCTGGGACGGCATTGGGACTGTTTCGGGACCGCTGTGGGACTGTTCTGGGACCGCTGTGGGACTGTTTTGGGACCGCTGTTGGACTGCTCAAGGTCTGCTCTGGAACCGCTGTGGGACTGTTTTGGGACCACTGTTGGACTGCTCAAGGTCTGCTCTGGGACCGCTGTAGGACTGTTCTGAGACCGCTGTGGGACTGTTCTGGGACCGCTGTGGGACTGTTCTGAGACCGCTGTGGGACAGTTCTGGGACCGCTGTGGGACTTTTTTGGGACCACTGTTGGACTGCTCAATGTCTGCTCTGGGACCGCTGTGGGACAGTTCTGAAACCGCTGTGGGACTGTTCTGAGACCGCTGTGGGACTGTTCTGGGGCCGATCTGGGACCGCTTTGGTACCGCGCTATAGGATTGTTCTGGAAATGCCCTTGGGCCGCTCTGGGACTGCTCTGGGACAGCTCTAGCAGGGAATGCTATGAGACCGCTGTGGGAATGCTGTGGGAATGCTGTGGGACCGCTATGGGAATGCTATGGGACTGCTGTAGGAATGCTGTGGGAATGCTATGGGACCGCTGTGGGAATGCTATGGGACTGCTGTGGGAATGCTCCGGGACCGCTGTGAGTCTGCTCTAGAAAGCAGATCCAGCAGTCTGTAAGACTGCTTTCTCGGACTGCTTTGTTCCTTCATGCGTGAGAAAGGTTCTGATTGACATGATAGCTCTGCCTCTTGTGTATTCTGAATACGCATTCTCCCTGTTAATTGTCGTTTTGTTTACTTTCAGCAAAGAGGTGTTTATAATGTTAAAAAACAAAGGGATTCATAGAACTTTTTATTAATAAGTAGAGATCGTTAGAGTTACTTTATGTCTTCAGGCCTGCAAATGAACACAATAATTATTGTAGTCTAAAATTAATTCTATAAAAAAGAAAGATAGGGGATGGTTTTCATGCCTGAAAATTATATGCAGATTTTTGAAAAAGAACTCTAGGCCGATTTAATTTTAAGTAATGCTGTAAATTTGTGTACCAAAAGTTTCCCTTAGCCTTAACCCAAGAAACATTTTTTATAGGAGTAAGATTTAAGATTTGTTGACTAGTAATTGAAATAGCTACAGGTACCATGCTATAAAAAATGTATTCCGAGCATCTCTCAAATAAACCCTAACAATTTTAAATGTTGTTTATTTGGATGTGATGGCCATTTTCATCAGTTTAGAATAATTGTTTACCTCTTTTTTTTTACAGACATTTCTATTTCTAAGATCTTAAATTTGAATAATTTACTCCCATTGAATAAGAAATACCACTGTATAGCATTTATAGATCATACATTACAGTTATGTGTTTTTGTTGACCACTGGGAAGTTAGTATGGAGCATATAATTCCATTTAAATATTTCACATGAATATAAATATCTCTCCTGGAAAATATATCAAGTTATGTCTATGAGAAATTCGATTAATAATCTTCTACTTTCGGAATCCGGATAAAAACGTACTGCTTTTATCGCCTTCCTCTTGAACTCTTTATGCACCGAATCAATGAATGACTTGACAAGGAGGGAACGCAGCCAAGAAAAGATAACCTAGGGCTGAAAACATTCATGGTTTTTCCCGGGGAAAATAATTTTAAAAGTTGCGATTGGAAATGATTAAGTCCTTTACCAATAAGATAAAAACACTAGTGTTCAGTGATAGTTCTTGTGACAGTAATGTGACATCAAATCGAAAACGAAAAAGGAGTATTAGCGAGGGGTTTGTATTATCATTTCGAGTTTCCTCAGATTGCTTGTTGAGTTTGTACACTTCAGCTATAAACCTATTTCGGGGTTGATTTAAAAAAAAAAAAAAAAAGAACAACATAAGACTGTTATTGGGTTAAACTGATTAGAAAATGAAAAGAACAACATACTATTTAACGATTGTTACAACTGTAGTCGCCTTAGTATCGTCTTATAATGAAACCAAAAGAATTCTTCATTTAGGCGAATTAGGTCCATTTCAATTTCTTGTTGTATGCTATTTAGACAAAATTTACTATATATCTTTCTAAACATGATAAAAAATTTGATTTCGTTATTTTATTCAACATTTTTTTTTTTCTTAATTAAATGGAATAATTTTTTAGGGGGTACAAAAAGTAACACTTTAGCATTGGTGCACATATCAGTCCAGCACAATACCCCGATAAAGGTATATAGCTTCCTCTTAGGAAAGGTTTTTATACTGATTTGTTTGTGTTTGAGTACTTTACATGCATGGGTGGATTAAGTGACAACAACTCAGAACTCAACTTTCAGTAATTAATTTTTTAAGAATTTTTTTGAATTTTCATTACATAAAATACCTTGATCAAGATATTTTAAATACCTTGATAAAGCTATATAGCTTTATCAAGCTATATACCTTTATCGGGGCAGGGATTTTCCACTACCCCGCGTAGGGTCGAATATGGGCCCCATTCCCAATTGCAAACCCACTCCCTTTCTCCCAAAAATGAACTGCCTTTATTCAATTTTTGAAAGAAGAAGAACTCAAGAAGGTAACCTGAACATAATTCACAAAATACAAACATGTTTAGGTATGGAAATTTGAATGAAATGAACAAAATTTTGAAGAATCTTGAGTAAAACTTTATTATAATGATCAATTCTCTGATTCAAAGTCCTGAATATCTAAGTAAAAAATCAATTTTTATTCAACTAAAGTATTTATTTCTTGAAAAACATCATACAATAAAATTTCCCAATAAGTGATAAAATGTCGTAAAATTCCCAATACGAAGGGCCTGGGCCCCATTCCCAAAAGTGAGTGGAAAATCCCTGCGGGGTATTGTGCTGGACCTGCATATAGTAATTTTTCAGCGTAAAAGTAGGGCTAGACAAATAGCTTTGCCCGGGACAATCATTTTTGGTTGGTGGGCAAGTAATTCTCTAATAGGTGCCTGCCCGCGTACTAGTACTTTTTCAATTAACGAAAAAAAAAACATGTACGGTACTCTAATATCTTTTGTATCTTTTTGAGATTGTACATGTCTTTTACTGTAAACCAACTTTTATTCGCGACGACTTTATTTCGCGATTTATCGAGGTTAAACTAGTTCGCGACGATTAATTTTCGCGATCAAGCCTTTTTGGATTTGTAGACAATAGACACAAAGACTAACAGAACCGGTTCGCGGCGAGAAATTTTCACGAAGAAGATGCTCTCGTGAACTTTGCGAAAATTTCTCGCACGCGAATAAAAGTTGGTTTACAGTATCCCAAAATATAATCCATAAACATGATAGAACAAACGGTTTTCCTTGCTTCAAATTTATCTGCCATGTTTACATTTGGAACTCTCTGACATGTTTATAGTAAATGCACTGAGTACAAGTTATCGCCCTTGTTTATTTTGCTACATTGAGAATACACGGAATCTATCGTTAAACCGGGTCCATAGGACAAATATCAAAATCAAGTTTGAAATATTTTAAAAGATCGAAGATTAGAAATTTAAATGAAAGTGTTTGAAATACTGAAAGACTTTTCTCACCAGAAGAATCATGGCTATGTAATATTTTGAGAAATAAGTCAACTTTGTCTAAATTGATTTGTTAATTTTCTCATGCGATACCAAAAAATACACACATTGGTAAATTGAGGATTAATTTAATGAAGTATATATCCCACAGGATGGAGTCAGACCATGATAAAAATATGAATATTGGTGAACTGAGGTTTAATTTTTTTTTTGGCAGGGTGGAGCCAGATGAAGATGATGATGTCATTGTGACCTCTGTGAAGAGAGCGCGGAAATTCGGACCCCAGAATTCAACTCTCAATTGTACGTAGTTGTCATGGTACATTGTAATCTGGATAATAAGGGCCCCGCAAGGATTTGTGGGTGCCCTATAGTAATCACTCTGTCTGTCCGTCTGTAATTAGCTTTCCTCCTGAAGAAAATCTAGAGCATTATCTTTATCTGTCACATTAAGATGAATTACCGCAAATGAAGTTTGTTTTGAAGTTAAGTCAATTTGGAATGCTATGAACACTCTGAAATGTGGATTTAAATGTAAACTTTTATACAGGTAACTCTCGATACCTCGAAGTCCGCGGGACCGAGAGAAAACTTCGAGAGATCAAGAGTTCGAGATTTCAAGAGTCCGGAATTTTCCGGGTTTGTTGACCGGTTTTGAAATTAGTCTTACCGGATGTAATAATTTTCATGCAGTGCTAACATTTTGCACGTGGTGTTTATAAAACAACGGTATGTTTTCGTATTGTAGATAAAATAAAAAATGTACTTATTCACTTCATGTTTATTTATTTATTCTTTTTGATACGGACGTCAAACTACGCATTCGTTAAATAAAAACGACATTTTACCGCGTCGTACACAGCATTGAGTACTGCAAACACGATCATTAAACGTTGAACAAAGTTCTGTAAGTATTTGTGCAACAACAGTCATAATATTGACATTGATGCTGTTTCTGCATTTTCATACATGGATTTCGTTAAACTGACTCAAAATAAAAATTAAACTATTTAGTTTTTCGTCTTGTATTAAATTTACTATTTTTCATTGACACCGTTTCTCCGAATTATCGTAAGACAGTTGATGATAATTATTTTAATAGCATATAATGTTAGGCAACATATAATTAATTATAAATCAATTATCACCTTGCAGTATAAGTGTCACCTGAATTAACATCCCGTTTCTCGAGACCCGCGTCTTCTGCCTGGGGCCATTTAAATGTCCAGGTAAAGTCGCTAATTATGTAACATTGTAAACACATAGCCACTTCGAGGTTTCAAGGGTAAATTCCAATAGAATATGCAAAGCGGGACTGCATTTTGACTTCGAGGGATCAAGGGTTTCGAGAGATCAAGAGTTCGAGAAATCAAGAGTAAATTTGCTTAGTTATATAGGGAAAAAAAATTGGGACCGGAGACTCACTTCGAGCGATCAAGAACTTCGAGAGATCGAAGTTCGAGCCATCAAGAGTTACCTGTAATTTATTTTTGTTAAATAGTTATGCTTTCATTGAATTCTAAAAACAAGAAATAGATAAAAGAAGATTTTTTGATTTATTTTTTTTTACTTTATGTTAATTCAAAAATATTATTTATTTTTAAGGTAGTTGTACATGTTGTATAAAAACCCCATTCTATCATTAATACTGAAAAAGTTCTTATAGTAACTTTAGAAGAAAATGATTAGAGAGGTACAATTAATCCCTTGGCAGTGTTTTCCCCAGAAAATTTTTGATGCATGGGGGGAATTTTGCTGAATTGACGGTGCGTGGCGTGTCTCGGTTAAGTTAATTGTACATGTATTTAAATGTTAATATGTATTTAAATGAAAAGTACAAATTCAATCAT
The DNA here is from genome assembly GCA_003671525.1 of Saccostrea glomerata. Lineage (NCBI taxonomy): Eukaryota > Metazoa > Mollusca > Bivalvia > Ostreida > Ostreidae > Saccostrea > Saccostrea glomerata. The sequence goes on from PRKT01000336.1 coordinate 190,765, forward strand.
TATATAATTAAATACATTTAGCATGTTTAGAACAACTTGTCAGTTCTACTCAAAAAATATTCAAAAATTGGGTTAAAAAAAAAAAACAGAACTAGGATAATTCAAGAAAATTTTTGGCTCTATCAAAATTTTCTATAAAGCCATTGTCTTTTTACTGTTTTGTGTATTGTGTTATTGTTGCTTTCTACAAATAGACCCCTATAATAACATCCACCTTTTTATTATTATTAACTTATGTCCCTACTTTAGTCTTTTGCAGTCTACTTGAAATTAAAAGGGTGCTCATTAATATGTAACACTAATGCTTTATGTAAATTTTGTGACAACTTATTTGCTTTAATTTGATGTTTGATTTTTCCCGCTTTTGAATATAGGTGAAGGTCACTGTGTATTAAAAGCACGTTTGAACTAAGTACCTCCCCATAGTTTATAAAGTAAATAAACATTGATAATGTTAATTAGACATGTTTATTTTAAGCACTTTAATGCAAAAGATGTCTTAAATATTATGAGTTTAACTAATGAAACAGTTTTTATGTCGGAGCATCAATGCTATTTATAGAACGACCTGTGAATTTTGGAAAAACCCACATGTGCATTAACAAGTGTATTGCTTTTACCGTGTGTACTATCTGACAGCAATTAATACTTTTATGGTTATAAATTAATTTTTAACCAATTAAAAGCTTGATACTTAGTAACATACCAATAAATTGCAATAAACAAACATTGACAGCTAGGTCTAGATATTGCATCATACCCCGTGCCGTGATTCGCATCAAGTTCACAACAGGTGCTCAGTACACGCGAGGATTCTAGTGATTTGAATTGTTTTATTGAAATATTTGTTACTGATATCATTCACATGGTACACAATTAATAATTCATGCATAGCGGGAAGCATGGCGGCAACCTGTGATGCATGGCAGGGGATCATGAATGCATGGCGGTACCGCCATGCAAAAAAGGCCTGTGGAAAACACTGCCTTGGGATTAATTATCTAGCCTGCTGCAGAAAATTTAGTAGGCTTTTCTTTATCTGTCACTTTAAGATTAATGAAAATCTTTGTCTGCAACTGCTGTTTGTTTGAAGTTATATTTGCATTCATTGAAGGCTGGCATTTTATATGAGATAAGCTTCATAATTGGTTAAATATACATTCAATGTTAAGTTTTTCTTTATTGCCTAATGTAAATACAAGGATATTCAGATTTTGAATATTCAGGAATTATCTTAAAATTTTAAGAATACAGTTGCTGTTGCTTATTCTTCGTACATTTTTTAATCATTCCGTAAGCTGCACCCTTATAATTCTACCCCATGGCGGGGCCCTTGCTGACTGGTCAGTTTTCTAGTTTTATATATTTTTTCTATTCCGCTTTATCTTGCCTTCTAGAAAGTTTGTTGCAGGGAAATTTTGGAAAGTCAAATAATCTGTTACCAAGAATTTGATTGATTTCTTTCATCTATATATCTCTATTGAGATATGAACACGTTAAGAGTAGATACTGTTTATTATCAGACATTTAATAACACATTCATTATAGATGCTGCATGTCTATTTTCAGATCTGAACACATTAATTGCCAATCCCTATCAGAAGATGGCAGACTGGTTTTCAAGGAAGAAGGCTTGGTCGGAGCATTATTTCTTTAAGAAGGCTCCCAATGGGGAGAAGCCCAATGGGGAGTCAAGGACAGGGCCACCTAGGGGTCAACTGGGTCAAGGTCAACCGGTCACCTCAAGAGTTAGTGCCACAATCCACAGGTTCAAGGCACCAGGGGATGGAGTGAAGAAGTCAGGTTTCCAGGCGACCAACGGGAATGATCAGCCAGTTCGTAATACCCTTGTCAGGGCATCAGAAGGGGTGCAGACACAGGTCAAGCTCAAATTTAAACATTGGATTTTCACAGTCACACTTTATGAAAAATATATTATAGTGCAAAAAAATCATATTTATTCAAAGAAAAATAATTCTTGTAACAAAACTTTTCTCTCTTATTCAGTCTGACGACAGATCTGGTAGAAAATCAACATTTCACCCCGCCCCCACCATCCAGACGACTTCTGTCACCGCCCCCTCATCATCTCAGTCAACGCAGACCACTACCTCAGTACAGACAGACCACTCAGGTGAGTCAATCCACCCTTTATAGATCCTCCACATAGTACAAACCACCCACCTCCCCCTCCCCACCTACGGTAACATTGAATATTGAAAATTCATTGAAAAAATTGAATAATAAGATAATCCAAAGTGTACTGATGAAATTGAAGCAAAGAATTGCTTATTCAGTCAGGCTTATGGCTTTATTGTATGTTTGAATTTTTATCAATTTTCTGTTCTATATTTAGATATTTGGCACAGGATAAGAGATTTAGACACTGTACAACCAAAACGCCATGAAGACAGATCATTGTTCACCCGTCCACCTCGACAGAAGTTTACAGCTTTAGAGGTACCGTATAATCCCTATTTACCGCCCCGGGCGCTTAGAAAATTGCAAAAGGGGGCCAATTATTTTAGAATTCTATTTTTAATATTTAATGTCATATTTTAACTTCAAAAACATCTTTGAAAAATTTTAATTGAGGATAATTCATCAAAATTAAGCTAAATGATTGATTTTCCATCTAGAAACTAGATTACAGACAAGTTTCATTTTCACTTTCTTCAAATTTAGGCAGACTTTTGATATGATTGTAGATGATTTCAATCACTGTACAGGGGGCCCTTATTTCCTGAAAATCAAAAAAGACCTAAGGGGGCACTTATAGGGGCAGGGGCGGTAAATAGGGATTATACGGTAATAAGTTTACTGCTCTAAAACAGGCTTAAAAGTTTACAGGTCTGCATGTAAATACAGTAAAACAGAATTGTAAGTTTACAGCTCTGCATGTACTCTCAGTCCTTTGATGTTTTTTCAGTAGTGTGTATAATTGTCTCAGTACCCTCATTCTTTTGATTTTTTCTGTAGTGTGTGTAAGTCTGCCTCAGTACTCTCATTCCTTTGATTTTTTCTGTAGTGTGTGTTAGTCTGTCTCAGTACTCTCAGTCCTTTGATTTTTTCTGTAGTGCGTAAGACTGGATGAGAAGAAGAAGTACCAGCAGCTGTTACAGCAGTTTACCAAACTCCCCCTGGAGAAGTCCTCATACTCCCCCGACGGACTGAGTGCCGCATCACATCTGATGCATTATGGGTAAGTTTACGAGACTCCCTCTGGAGAAGTCCTCATACTCCCCCGATGGACTGAGTGCCGCGTCACATCTGATGCATTATGGGTAAGTTTACGAGGCTCTTCCTGGAGAAGTCATCATACTCCCCCGACGGACTGAGTGCCGCCTCACATCTGATGCATTATGGGTATTTCTTCAACTGTGTTTGTTTTAACTTGTTATCTGAAGGATTCAATATTTCTATATTGTCAAGAGATTTTTCATAATCACTTCCTTTATATGCAAAGCTGTCTTAAAAATTATTAATTGACACTTTTAGAAAAATGCTAGAAGCTAATTAGTTTTTAAATGGAATATGATGTTGAAAAACAATTTCCCAAGAATTGACTTGCTGAAATAAAGATAGTATGAAATAAGTTAACTGTGTTGATGTTATTATTAACCATTAATTTTAATAAAGCCTTGTAATTGTCACAGAGATCAGCTGTCTGAATGGTTTATTTCTATTGGCTGTCTATTTTTAGCTCCAGGACTGAAGGCAGTATATCAGGCAGCAACTCCTCTATAGAACTATTCTCCATCACCAGACAGCCAGAGGTACACAGACAGAAAATAGTTCCTACACAGAAGACACGAATCCCAACACCGCCCCGAAGTACAGACTACGAGCACCAGAGATCTCCCCGCCCACCTGTCTCTGTATCTCCACGGCGATCGCTGACGGCAGAGCAGCGGGATTTATCGCAGTCCAGTACCGATGACGTCATTTGTCTGGAAGATGAGGAGGAGGTTATCTGTATAGCCGATGATGAACCCAGAGTGGCCTCCCCTATCGTCATCTCTCCTATTGGTATAGGGTTTTATTTTTAATGGATTTTTTTTTTTTCACTAAAAAGATTAATCTTTATTATTAATTTTTCTCAAGAAATGATTTCCTGAAATGCATGCATTTTGAAAATGTAAATCTATCAGATATTCATTTATAATAAAGTTTTAATCAAGTTTCTAAAAATGTTTTCTTCAGATTTTCCAAACCTTGTCTTTTTATTTTATAACAGAATTTCAATGGTTTATTGGTTTATGGTAGAGATCAATTTTGAAATTGGGAAATATAAGGCCCATATTGTTTTTTTTTAATGGATATATTTTATTTACTATAATTTTCTTTTTTTGGAATATTTTATAGAAATATTCTGAATTGCATGCATTTTATAAATTCTGTAAAATTGATTCTAAAATTGTTTCCTTTTCATGAAGAAAGATATACATGTATCATTTTGATTAATGAGTTCTTTTGGTTTTGTTTACAGTCAATGGCAGTGCTCCACAAAGTTCAAGGTCACGTTTAGAACTCTCAAGGTAATATAACCAATAATTCACTTAAACTGAGATCTTTCCTAGTTCTATAAGAAAGCTTATACACTTTTTAATCTGATGTCTGTATCATCTCAACCTTTTCTACACTTAAACTCGGTGGTTTCCCTTTATTTCAAAGTAAAGGGTTAGATATCCATTGTAACAGAGTTTAATTGGTTTGGGATGGCAAATCTGTAGAAGTTACAACAATTAAATTTTTAAATCTTAAAAAATTTCATATTTTTATCAGTTCAAGCAGTCAGTTTGGCCTTGATCTGGTTCTCAGGAAAACAACTGTACATATAGTGATTTATTGTAATAAAATATTATTGTAATAAAGGAACTATTGTAATAACAGGAGTCCAATTAACAGACAAAGGCAGCAACAGTGGAGGCGGCCCAGCAGTCCAGATTTCCAGTCCAGTAAATATCTGTCAGAGGAGTGGATCGTAGATCTGTAAGTCTGTGTTTACATTGATGTTAATCTATAAGAGGAGTAGATCGTAGATTTGTAAGTTATTATATATGCAATCTTTATTAATTTTCTGTCATAAAAAAATGTAGATTTGTTAGTTTATGGTTACATAATTGATTGTAATTTCTAATACATTTCTCATCAGAGAAGTTGATAGTAGTCCCCTACCGGTGAAACCGGAGGGGACTATAGGTTTCCTCTGCGTCCGTCCGTCCGTCTGTCCGTCCCCGTCAGTCTGTCCCACTTGGTTTTCCGCACTTTTTTTCTAAACGCTTACAGATATTGAGCTGAATTTTGGTATGTGAGTGTATCTGAATGAGTTACAGTTCAAGTTTGAATTTCGTTAGGCTTAATTGATTTTTGACATAATTATGGCATTTTGAATATTTTTCATTCCCACTTGGTTTTCCGCACTTTTTTTTTCTAAACGCTTGCAGATATTGAGCTGAATTTTGGTACGTGAGTGTAGCTTTATGAGTTACAGATCAAGTTTGAATTTCGTTACGCTTCATTAATTTTGACAGAATTATGGCATTTTGAATATTTTTCATTATCGCTTAATTAAGATCGGGTTCGAACTGCGCTAACTTCCGATTGTCAACAAAAATATGAAGCGGGGAAAAGACGATGTATAAATGAGTTGAACTGGCGTCTTAATGTTTATTATTTTATTAGATTTAAGGAATTTACAACTTGAAAATCTTTCAGTTTAACTTTGGACATGACTTTTGCACATTAAAATTGACATCCTGAAGAAAAAGGGGAACCCGGTAGGGGACATGTATTGCTTATGCAATACTCTCAGAATGCTTGTTCTATTATAGCTACTACATTATGTTAGAAATGATACTTTATTTGTGCAATAACCTTGTGTATTTATCTCAGAGTTAAACCCTATTGTATAGAGAGAACTTTATTTTTCAGGGAGCGGCAGTATTCACGGGCAAACCGAGAAGCTCATAGGAAGATAGAAGAGGCGGAAATCAAAAAGAAATTCTACGAAGAAAAGGTAAAATGAAATTTTAAATTGAAGATAAAAGATTGGAACCTGTTGGAACAACTATTTCAATAGCTTTTGCAGTTACTGTTGGATAACTTTACTTAATGGCTATCTAAATTTAATTCCTTGGTTCTCAGGCAAATTTTCTCCAAAACAGATGCGGGAGGGCGGCATTTTATTTATCATTTTATTGGCAATAAATTAGATGAGGGAGGTATTTTTTTATTCTTTTTAAAATAAAGATAATTTTTTGAATCACAGATATACTTTCCATTTCTGGTCAAAATTTCTGCTTTATCCATTGCTTATTAGCATGTAAACGTCATAGGTAATGTCCTCGAATGTATTTTCAAACAAAGTAGCCAAAATCTCATTGTAAATGGCTACCGGAAGTGATATTTGAATACTAAACTACGAAACAAATGAGGTCAGAATTTTTTTTTCCGGATTGGTCTCCACAAAACTTTTTATCTTATCAAAAATACAATAAAATTAGCAATGCGGCTACCTCAAAACGTATGCGTGCAGGCTTGAGAACCAGAATTTCAATTTTATATGGCCTTAACAAAAAAGGAGAGATACTGACAGTGTCTTTATATTATGGGCCCAGTTTCTAATGCAAAGTGCACTGGAGAAAACTGGTTATGTCTTTCTTTCACTTTACCACTGTAAAATTACTAATTTTCATAGGGGTATAATTTTTGTAATAATTATGGTAAGACAAGACCCACAAATTTATTTCCCAAAGGAAATGCTAAAGTTTTAAATAACAGTATTGTGTATTTTTCTTCAATCCCCTCGAAATAAAATCTTGACCCTCAAATAAAGATCTTTTACTCAAGCCATGAAATTCAATGTCTTAGAAATAAGTGATTTAACTGTTTACTTAATTCTCTATAACTAGCATTTAAAGAAGGATCGTTTACTGGAGAATGAGGTCAGACAGAGACTCAGGTTGTACGACGCTGAACCCGCCGTCATCGAGGATTTACCTGTAGAACCAGAGAAAGAGGAGCCATTTCCAGGTAAGCTGATATGTTTTTAAAATTAAATCGGGAAAAAAAGTGTTTAAATTCTCAGGTTAAATTTATTTAAGACAAGGCCAGGTACACTCATCATCCGATACATTTTCTAATAAAACGAAAAATTTTCAATATTTGACCAGGAAAAATCCTTGTTAGTTTTCTTAAGTTAAATTTTGTAAAATTGAGCGAAGAAGGTGGGCTTTATTTTTAGTCAATGCCAAACAGAGCTTTTGAAAATATTTTGTAAAGGGAGCCACAAGATTCAAGAAATTGAGTTGCATAGTTTCTTTTAAGATACAGCTTTTGTAGCTGTTAAAAAGGCTAGCAGATCTTGAATCCGAGAAATTATGATTTTAGAGTAGCATTTTCACATTATTAATGATTTTTTTTTTTTTGAATTTTTCAGAACTTACTGACGAGATGCTTCAGGTGGTTAACAATGCATTACGATCTCAGCCAGCGGACGAGGTGTTAGTAGAGGGATATAAATTACAGATACGGCGACGTGACATGGAGTCACTGGCTGGGCTTAACTGGCTAAATGATGAGGTAAATAAATGTACTGGTGTAGGATATAAACTACAGATACGGCGACGTGACATGGAGTATCTGGCTGGGCTTAACTGGCTAAACGATGAGGTAATAATGTGTCCTAGTGTAGGGTTATAAACAAATAAGGCGACGTGACATGGAGTCACTGGCCGGGCTTAACTGGCTAAATGATGAGGTAAATAAATGTACTGGTGTAGGTTATAAACAAATTAGTTAACATGACATGGCACTAGCTGGACTTCACTAGCTAATTATGAAAGAAAATTATGCATATTTTTTTTATATTATAGCAGAACTGTAGCTTTATGTTTTTTATATAGAAGTCTTTCACCATAATGCTTCAGGTTCTGTAATGCAAAAAATGTGCAATTTACAACACAATTTTTTCTGCACACTGTTGGGGAAATTTTCCTGACGCTTTTCAGACCAATTAACTGACCGCTGTTTCTGTAAACCTACTGAGAATACAAATCAAACTGAAGATTTTCACAGATTGGTTATAAAATATGTCCAGAATAAGGGAATGAAAGAAATTGATTTACCAATGATGAGAATTGGAGAAATGCTCCCCAACAGTGTGCAGAAAAAATTTGCGCTGTAATTAGTACATTTTTTGCATTATGGGATCTGTAGAGTTATGTTCAAAACATATGGGAACCATTTTGGGAGTTGTTATTTTCTGATATTTCAAATGATATCAAACTTGATGATATCCACTTAGCAGTATATATTTTATCAAACAATTCTGAGAACTTTTCAAATGCCACTTGTGCAGTGTGAGAACTAAACTTGTTTATATGCTACTAATCAAAAACTTAATAATTTCTATATGAAATTTTGACAGATAATAAACTTCTACATGAATCAACTGGTGGAGCGAGGGGAGGCGGACGGTAAACCCAAGGTGTACGCGTTCAACACCTTCTTCTATCCCAAGGTCATGAGTCAAGGTCACGACTCGGTGAGGCGGTGGACGAGGAGAGTGGACATCTTCTCGAAGGACTACATCCTGATCCCTGTACATCTCGGCATGCACTGGTGTCTAGCAGTGAGTGAAGCTCATCTTGCAGGGATTTTCCAAACCCTTTTGGGAATGGGGCCCAGGCCCTTGGAATTGGGAATTTAACGTCATTTTATCAATAATTGGGAAATTTTATTGCATGATGTTTTCCAATAAATAAACACTAGTCTTATAGTTAATAAATTTGATGTTTTCCTTAATTATTAAAAATTGTAAAGCAGATGATAGATCAATAATAATAAATTTTTAGCCAAATTTCATAAAAATTTTGTTTATTTTATTCAGTTTAAAAAAAAAACTGGCCATTATTTTACCAGAAATTTAATCAAGTTAACTTTATGGGTTCTATTTTGGAAAAAAAATGAAGGATTTTGGAATTGGGAATGGGGCCCATATTTGACCTTACACGGGGCAGTGGAAAATCCCTGTCTTGTTTTATTTTTACAGACCTGACAAGATTGTGAACGTTGTTCTCTCCTTGAATAATTAATAGTGATTACATTTCAATCTGTGGAAGTGAGAAATGGGTAGCAGTATGTGGTTTTTTTTTTTTTTTCAGAAAAAATTCTGGATCAGTACAGCTAGAATGAATTTAGTGAATTATAGAAACTCATGTATAGGTGGCCTCTGTTAAGAATGAGTTGATAAGCCTGGTAAAGATAAGTTTAATCTTAAATCCCCACAACCCCCAACTTCCCAATTTTTCCATCACACTTTGATTTTGGGTGAGTTTGGGGATAGGGAAGACCATCACACTTTGTTTTTGGGTGAGTTGGGGATGGGGAAGATATTGGTCATAACAGAATATAGTCCTATGTGCATCACAAAAGTTTATGGTATTTGTAATAGCTTACTTATAAATAGAATTTTTTGTTTCTTTGAGTCTCAAGTTTGAACCATTATCTATTGCTGTTCATTTCAAAGTTTGATTCCGATTCTTTCTGCAGGTGATTGACTTCAAAAAGAAGATGATCCGCTACTTTGACTCCATGGGCGGAAATAACATGGGCTGTTTAAATGCCCTCAAGTAAGTCTACAATAACATGGGCTGTTTAAACGCTCTCAAGTAAGTCTACAATAATATGGGCTGTTTAAACGCCCTCAAGTAAGTCTACAATAATATGGGCTGTTTAAACGCTCTCAAGTAAGTCTACAATAATATGGGCTGTTTAAACGCTCTCAAGTAAGTCTACAATAATATGGGCTGTTTAAACGCCCTCAAGTAAGTCTACAATAATATGGGCTGTTTAAACGCTCTCAAGTAAGTCTACAATAATATGGACTGTTTAAACGCCCTCAAGTAAGTCTACAGTTATATGGGCTGATTTAACGCCCTCAAGTGAGTTTAATGTTACATCAAAAATGTATCAATTCTTTTGACGTTTCTTTAAGAATATGAGCAATTTGAAGACGTTTTGAATGTAGACATTGCCATGTTTGCTATACTTAATGATTAAAAATTAAATTATAAGGAATAAATAATTGAATTCAATATTACTTTAATAACTTGTTGTCACAACTGTTGTTTTATATATAACAGAGAGTACCTGTGTGCGGAGAGTCTTGACAAAAAGAAACAGAAGTTTGATCTGAGTGAATGGAAGACGGAAATAACGAAGGTCTGTACCTTAAGGTTCATTGATACGCTGATAAGAGAGATAACTCTTATTGACATAAATGTCTATTTTGCTAAGTTGGAGTGTCTTATTTGTCCACTTTCACCCCACATGCTGTGCTACATGTATAATTGTTTTTATTATACGTATAAAATGCAATTCTTTTAGGAAAATCAATAAGGTTCAAGCAATATTTTATATGAGTGAGCAGAGGGTTTATGAACCTTAATTCTGATTTATCAAAATAACAGACTGTCCCCATTCTCGTTAGTTTTGTGTTATGATATAAGGCCCCAGGATCTTGAAACAGACTTAGACTTGAGTCAAATTTTTAATTGCCTGTAAAGTGTTTAATAGTGAATTGGAATTTCTGTTTTGATCTGTTTGCCATCTATAAAATTTTAAGTAGATCATGATGATTTTGACTTAAGCTTAAGATGTTTCTTGATTCCGGGGCCAGGTGATATTATAATTGGTCTTAAAAACTAATATCTTGAGATATTTTCTATTTTAGGAGATTCCTCAACAGATGAATGGGAGTGACTGTGGAATGTTCACCTGTAAATTTGCCGAATACATCACACGAGAGGCAGACATTAACTTTACACAGGTAAATATTAGATAAGCTGTACAATTATTGTATACACTTGTAAACATTAGATAGGTTGTACAACTCTTGTACATACAGGTAAATATTGAATATGTCATATAGATAAGTCAGTACATGTACCAAGTACATTTATTGTTCACACATTTGAAAAACTGGCCTGTAGCTTAAGACCATAGCCGGAGAACAAACTTAAGTCAATAGTTTTCTTTAAATATCTTGAGTTCTATGATTAACTTAAATGCATGAAACATTGCAGGTATGTATAATGAAAATGAAAGAAAAAAAAATTTCATTATCAAATTTATTAAAAAGATTATATACTTTTTTCCTGAAACAGAAATTTGACTTGAACTTTTTGATTTTCAGGAAGACATGCCATATTTCAGAAAGAGAATGGTGTACGAGATTGTCAAGAAAAAATTACTGCAGTGATGTCATCTACTGTGCAATATTACTGAAGTGATGTCATGGCCATGCAATATTTGAAGAATTTTCATAAGAAATCGAGACAGTTTCTGTCGATCACTTACCTACTATTTCTTATGAAAGCCTCTTATTGGAATGGAAATTGCAGTAAAAAATCTTTGAAAATGTGAATTTTTATTAAAAAAAACATCGAAAAAGGAAAAGAAAGTATTACTGAAATGAAATCAGATTTTCTTCAAAAGAATTTACAATTCTTACTGAATGTTTGGAGAAATTTGTTAAATTTGGAAATATATTTGAAATTCAGTAAAGAGTTGAAGATTCTGTGTGCCAAGTATTGAAGGGGCATGAAAATTTCTTAAAGTGACTTGAGAACACATTGAAAACAATTTAGGAGTTCCTTAAGAATGCCTTAAAAACTCTCTGAGAACGGTATGTGTTGAGGAAAAAAACGTGTGTGCTGCATTCTTGATTGGATATATTTTATACATGACCATTGATCAAATACCACCTTAACTGTACAAGTGCCCATCTCAAGAAGTCCAAAAGTTTAGGATGGGAACCAGCTTAGAATGATGAGTACCAGTTCATGATGAGAACCAATTCAGGAAGAGAACTAGTTTAGGATGAGTACCAATTCTGAACAAGTTGCAATGATCATTGAAGGCTTGACATTAAGTCAAACTGTGGGAAATATAAACTCCTTTAGTAAGATAAGGAGTTACTGTAACATCAAAAAGTGAATGGATGTGAATTTATCAGACAGGGCATTGAATGAAAGAGAATTCATGAAGGGGAATGTGGAATGTGAACATTAAAATTACAAAATCTGTCATAAGTTGTATAAAATAAACAGCTGTTAACAGTAACAATTAATAATTGGTTTGTTTTGGAATAAATGGAAGAAGTTTGTGTCTGTTAGTCAGAGAGACCAGTGACTATGTACAGTTATGTGAAGAGAGACAGGGATTCCCATGTTGTAATGTGAAGTCAAAATGTGAAGCATGTACATATTGGAATAAATATTGTGAAACAAGGAAATGTTTTGTTGATCATTAGTTTGGCCATGATTTTCTGAAGCTGTTTGGCATGTGCTGACATTCATTTCTGTCCAAGATTTGAATTTAAGGAATATTAATAATTTCCATTTTTTTTCTGAAAGTGAATTTAATTCATCGGTTTAGCAAAAGAAGAAAAATTTTCCTTAAAAAGTTTTCAGTTTGCCATAGCCTAGCAACCCACTTAAAATACTGTTGATCCATGCATACTTTTTCCCCAGCCATTTTATGATACCGTATTTGACAAGTAAGGGGGGTGGAGTGGGGTGGTAATGTTACCCACCCTTGCCTAGAAAATGCAAGATCAGTCCCTGGATATGACTTTTTTTTTAATTAAATATGTGCTGTGGATCATATTAAACGGTTGTGATGGGAATCTGTCACAAGAGAAAGATTACAGGCATGCATGTCGATTTTGAAAAAAGGGGGGGGGGGAAATCAGAGAAAAAATTACCTAAAAAATTGAAAG
>PRKT01000336.1:203649-233709 GCA_003671525.1 Saccostrea glomerata
AAAAAGGGGGGGGGGGGGTAATCAGAGAAAAAATTACCTAAAAAATTGAAAGCAAAAGAGAGAGAATGAAAGAAATTTTGTTTCATAGGAGAAGGAACATTAAACTTTCTTTCAGAACCAAATTCTATTAATACATAAACAATACTACATCATTAACTTGATTTAATATACTGAAAAAAAGTTTGTAAGGGTTGAGGGACCAGTCTTTCTTTTTAACTTAATTTTAAAATCTTGTGTTTTCATTTGAATACTTTTTTTTTAAAGAAAAAAGGCTATGTTTTTATTTGCGAACATTTCACAGCAGTTGTGGAATATTCTTCAACAATTCTTCTGGCGCGAAATTCATTTCTTTGAAACTGGTTTTTTACTGTCTGCAAGGCCGTAATTAGACTCAAGCTTTAAGTGGGGCAAGTCATCTTGGGGCTCTGAACACGGAAAACACTTAGTTTCAACTAATAATACAATTTTATCTTCTCAGTAATGTTTTATTTAAATCTTTTGTATTTTCTTCCGAGTCGGAAAAAAATCCGAGAATCCAAATTAAATTGTGATATCTTTATAACGCAATTGACCTAGATTTTGTAATTTACGTAAAAGTTCTATCTTCATAAAAAGTAATGATACAAATAATAAGTTCTTATAATTTTAGTCTAATAATTTTCATTCTAGATACGCCATATATGGCTTTCATTTTATAGTTACTGACAGCCTAATTGAATTATTCTATTTTACCCCCTTCCTTAACAGAAAATTATTAACTTAATTCAATGTCTCCCCTTTCAGATTGTAAAAGTACAGTGGAGTCGCCAATTCCGGGTCGTCTCCAATTCCGGGTCACTCGCGTGTATTTTATGCCTAGTGTTAAAATTTAAGCGCAAAAAACTTAATGAATACGCTGGTCATAAAGAACTGGCCTTTCTGAATGTAATTAATTACAAAATTTTGAAAATCAGCTTTAAGAGAGCATCCGACAATCGAAATTCTGAAACGCACGCATTAAAGACTTGGATGTTTCTGCTTCGGTGATCCCGGGCTACTTTCGTTTTTGTTCGCTGCAGAAAGGCTGATATAAACGTTCTATATAAATAATAAGAGCTCGAAAGTATGGCAAATGCATTTAGTTTTAACTCAGAAATCAATCATTATGATCGTTGCTCAAATAAAATTAAAATAAGTATTAAATCAAACTGTATTAGTTTCTCCAATTGCGGGTCACGCAATCTCGTGGCATGAACATGTCGATATTCTATGTACAAAACCAATCGACAACCATGTATTTACCTTGATTATCAAAAGTATTCTAATGGAAAATAGTTCTTCTAAAAATTAAAATCGAGTTGACCCTTCAAATGCATTTTTTTTTTCAATAAGTGAATTTACTTGAATTATTTTTAATCCTAGTACGTTTTTTTAAATTCTGCATACTGCAATTTGCTTTGTTGTAATTGTTTTAAAAATAATTTAAACATATTTCTGTGGTTGTTTTACTTTTTTTCCAAGCTGGATGAATTATTTAATGCTTAAACATCATAACAATCCTGTTCTGAAACGTTCCATAAATTTTACAGATTCAACTTTCGGCAGCTCCCTGCTCCCCATTCGCGCATGCGCATTGAGACTTTCGTTTTCACTTCGGATTTTGAAAAGGAGAAAACACTTCGCACGCAGGATTGTGTTGCTGTGGTAAGTTTTTTTTTTTCATCGAATTTTAATTTCATGTCTCAAGTAAGTCATAGATATAGACTTTCTTGTCTTCCTATTAAGAGTAGAATAGTATTATGTTCTTTTACAGGTTCAGTACAACAATCAGCACATTGAACAGTTTAACTCATTGTTACATTGTACTTACAACAGAAAAAAGCTTATGATCAGCTGTTTTACCCCATAGATATTGTTGGATATGTGCAATGATTAAAACACTGTAAAATGATGCACCACAGAAGTCATGCTGAAAGAGGGAGAAAATTTCTAAATTAAATTTTAATTTAATTAGGTACACATTATCATCTGTAGCACACTGGTCTGAAAGAATAGGTATGAATGACAGAGCTAGAGCACAAAAACTTATGCTTGATTGTGGATTAAATTCTCTAAATTCTTTTCTCAATTGTACAAAAGCTATATTTCATTTCTGTCAATTACTTCTCTGATATTTAATATCTGTACAATGCACATACAGATTTTAAGCTAGCCTGCAGTGTGTTAGTCTGTTCGACCAAATAATGTGCCTCTCAAAATGGCAGTGTATCGATAGTAACATTTTGAGATGGCAGTTTGAAAACGGCTACTGTGAATTAAATCAATATTTGTGCACAATAAATATAAACTTTTTTTTTTTCAACTGGTAGAGTAGCTCTCAGACCTGTCAGTGTCAACTTACTAACCAGGTATCATACCATACCCTGTCACTAAAAGACTATGTAACTTACTAATAGTACATGTACCCTCTAAGTTGTCATTTAAATGACCAGTATGATATCTGCACATAATCATCACTAACACATTGGGTAAGTCACATGTTGCATACTTTTATAATACTGATTATATCTACTGTATCTTTTACATGGTGTACAATTTGACTGACTTATTATACCCCAGTATTAAAAAGCGGAAGGGTAAATAATGTTTGTGGTGTCATCTAGCTATATGTCTGTCCATCCATCCATCTTTCTAGCTGCCTGTTGGTCTGTAAGGCTTTGGGGATCCGGTACCCATCTCTTATCTGCAACTCCTCTCATACCACTGATTGAAATTTGATAAGACTTTCATAGAATCTTTCATACATATTGCCATTGTGCATCTCCTACAGATGATCCGACAGTCAGATATTTTGGGTTTCCCGTAGCTAAACATGGTCACTGCCATTATATTCATCATGTACATATGGGATGCGGGGTATCATTTTAAGTGAGCTCATTGTTCACTACTTCTAGTTTATCAAGTTTTCTTGGTTGATTATGAACATGATAAATGAAGAGTAATATTTGAATCATTTATAAAGAGATACCAGCAATATCAATATTTATGCCCTGTCATGAATATGGTCGGGGCATTTAGTGTTTGTCATGTCCGTCCTCCATCCTTCTGTCTTTCCGTCACACTTTGCATTAAGCTATGTTCAAAACTTAGTTTCAAAGAGACTATCCAACATATTTTCATCAAACTTAATCAAAATATGATGATAGACATTGGTGAGAGGTATGCAACTGCATCAACATCTTTTGACCTTGTCCTTTCCTTTGACCTTGACCTCACTAGTCTTTTCTTTAATCAGTGTCAAACTTCATATGCTGATACACACTGATGAAAGCAACTTACCTGTATTAACATTTTTGACGTTGACCTTAAATAACCTTTATCGAAATTGTTTTTAAGTTAGTTTTAAAGAAACCATTTCATATGCTGAAACATACTGATGCAAGCTTTTCAACTGCATTAACAGTTTTGACTTTGGCATTTCCTTTGACCTTGACCTCCTTTTAATGAAATTAGTGCTAAACATAATATGCTGATACATGCTGATGTAAGTATTCAACAGCATCACTATTCAAGATATTCTGATCAAATTTCATACACTAATACAAGTTTCCATGTTGCATTACTAATAGGAATTAATTGATTGAAAGCTGCCACTTGGTATTAATCAAAAATTTTTGATTAGCAAGGGTGCCTATGAAATGTGTGGACCAAAGGTCATGGGTTCATGTGTGGTAGTGGCATTACTGATAATTGCTGAATATTACTGAAAAAATTAAATGCATTTTATTGTTCCCCTTCTCTGTCTATGGGTATTAAGTAACCAACATGACCAAAGGAAGCATTCTAAGTGTATACTGTATACACTTTTTATTCGCGTGAACTTTATTTTCACAGAATTACACAAGACAGTGTGCCCATGAAAATTTAATTCTTGTGAATAAAAGTATTCGTTAAGATTAAATAGAAGAATAGCTGCAGATCTGTAGCGTTATGGCTTTATGTATTTGTCTTTTAACATAACGATAAAGATCCCATAATGCTAAAAAAAAAAATGCAATTTTTCGGTTCAACATTTTGGGGAGAATTTCTATACAAGTAAAAAGAGACCCCCTTAGACACTCAGTACCCCTCCTTAAAAACTGGGATGTAAAAATGGTATTAAAAAAAAGTCATAGGTATGAAGTTTTAAAAGTAAACAACTCTTCACCCTACCCACATAATAGGTATTTCACTTATGGAAAAACGGTATACAGTAATTTTTTAGCTCACCTCGACGAAGTCGAGATGAGCTTATGCTATACCCCGGCGTCGGTGTCAGCGTTAGCGTCGGCGTCCCAGGTTAAAGTTTTAGGAGCAAGTCAATTCCCAAGGAACTATAAGCATACCTGAACCAAACTTGCATGGATGATACATCTAGGGATGTACACTACCAGACTTGCTTCGGATGCTGGATCTGACCTACATTTTCTAGATGAGTGCCCAGGTTAAAGTTTTTGGAGCAGGTTAAAGTTTTTGGAGCAGGTCCATTCCCAAGGAGTTATAAGACCTACCTGGACCAAACTTGCATGGATGATGCATCTACGGATGTACACTACCAGACTTGCTTTGGATGCTGGATCTGACCTACATTTTCCAGATGAGTGACCAGGTTAAAGTTTTTGGAGCAGGTCTATTGCCAAGGAACTATAAGCCCTACCTGTTACAAACTTGCATGGATGATGCATCTAGGAAAGGACACTACAAAACTTGCTTCGGATGCTGGATCTGACATACATTTTTCAGATGAGTGACCAGGTTAAAGTTTTTGGAGCAGATCCATTCCACAGAACCTATAAGCCTAAGGATGTATTCGCTTTAACAAAAGAATTGACCTATAGGACTAGGAGAGAACAATTTCCCGGAAAAAGTGACATTGAATAATTAAACTTTATTTGTTGTTTTCTACCATACATATGTCTAAATTTTCCAAATTTTTATTTTATACCTAAAATTTATTATTTACAACTTTACAATAAACCTTCAAAGTTGACTGAAACACCATTTTGTCCGTTAAAGCGTTGATATTTGCATGAATTTTGGCCTTGGAGTCCTTCAGGGCAGGCCTGCCCCTAAATAAAATTGTGATATTTTGATAGGTTATGATATAGAAAATGATTTAAAATAGGATTTTTTTAGGGGCACCCCTGCCCTAGGGTCGAAATTCTCAAAAAACCTACAAAAAATAAGGAAACCTGATTTTGAAAATCTGCTTAAAATTTCGACTTCATATATTCATAGACGGACTAGCTCAGTTAATATACCAGTTGGTTTTACTCCGTGAAATGCTTCTTTTTAAAATCGCGGGTTCGAATCCACCTGGCACCACACTTTCGCTTTTTTAAAGTTAATTTATTTTTTTTTATAGACTTGTGTATTTCCTTGAATTATCTATCGTTTATGTATGCCCATTCTTGACACAAGAAAATCTAAACAGATATCAAATCATAACAATCAAATGTACAGTTGTCAGTCAGGCAGAACACACCTTGGTATAAGCACAATTTCTCCGAGGACAAGAGTAACTCACTCTATGTTATTTGATACAGATATTCTTGACAGCATTGAGCTGCGTCGAATTTCAATTGTATACATTCCTTAGAATTTTATCACATTAATTTTGGTTACATATATCAGTAACTGTACTCCCTTTGATTTCATTTAGGCCTATATAATTTGCACACATTAATGACATATTTTATTAAATCCACGGATAAATAGCTTAGACATAAAAAATAGAACTTCAGAGACAGTAGACATTACCATAATGCTCAATGAGAAGTAAAGACAAATATCAATTATTACATTTGGAGAAAACAAACTCAGAAAATCAATGAAAGGGTTTCTTCTACCTCTACTCACTGAAATAAAGATTTCAGAAAAAACAAATTGTTAAATGTATTCGGCCTAATGTCATTAATCGGAACGGAAATCGACAAGCTTTTTGTAGAGAAGAAAACCAAGCCCGTTCCTATAGGTCAGATCCCTATTTATAATGAAGTGATCCTTTGGACCAAACTTGCATAGATGATGCATCTAGGGATGGACACAACCAGACTAGCTTCGGATGCTGGATCTGACCTATATTTTCCATACAAGAGACCAGGTTAAAGTTTTGGGAACAGATCAAGTCCTTGATATCTGCAGTATAAACAAAGTTATGAATATTTGTCAACACTTCACATGTTTTTCATGCTACACGCGTAGAAATGTGTATATGCCATGTAAAGGGTTAAACACAACTTGCAAGAATATTGTTGTTGGGCTGAATACTAAATATTAAGAAAATATGATGTGAGATTTCCATTACATAAACTGATAACATTCGTCGAGGTGAGCTTCGTAATCTTTGATTACCTATGTTTTGCTTTTGACTTGGGTGGACACCCCCTGCAAAAAATTTCCTGGATCCCCTCCTTTTATCCCAATTAGGTATTTTATTTCAATATTAAATAAGGATGATAATAATACTATACTCAAGCCCTTAGGGCTATATCATAGAGATACTTATATTTTTGTTTTAAAATTTTTTGATATTGTTTAAAGTACTATTAACAATATCCCCTTTTATTTAGTTTGGACAGAAAAGAGATATAAAAGGACTTCATGGAATTCACCAACATCAAGCCATTGAAGATCCTGAAGCATTCAAGTACAAGATGACAAAGCTTAGAAAATTGTGTTGTCTTTTTCACCATTGGCCTGCCTTGCAGAGTTACTTCAGTTCCCATGACGATGTTGAGAAACCAGACAGATGAAGTGATGTACATCATATACATGACAACAACCATGAACATGTATAAGTGAATCCGCTTCCAAAGTTTCATTATTCATCCACTGAATGATTTTTCAAGGTAAAATTCTGAATGTCTAAATGTTTTATAAATATTATTTATATAAATGTACATTAAAATTAAATTTTAAAAAAAGCCTATTTGAGATGCTGATATTAAAATATTTAAATTATTGCCTTTTATCAGGCTGATGAAGTTAAGATTGGGTACTTGAGGGACATCAAAGATGCTTGCCAAATTTCTTTTCAAGGATATGGTGGTATCCAAACTTGGCTTTCTAAATCCAGCAAATGGAGGAGATCTACCACGAACTGCCCTTACTGTGCTAGCACAGAGATTCACTTCCTTGGTGCCCACGAATCAGTGGGAACAAAGGGAAAAGGAATTCATGGATTACCAAACAACTCCTGCTCTGTACCTCCCAAGTTTTGTGGAAAACACAAGAAAAGATTCTACTGAATAGGATAAGATTCTGGACCAAAAAATACATCACCAAGACACCAATGTATCCAGTGATGATTGATTGATCTTATGTTGTTTAACATCCCTCTAAAAAATGTATCACTCATATGGAGACGTCACCACTTGCCAGTGGAGGGCTACAAATTTTGTCCGATACTCGACATTCGGAGCTATTGAACAAGGAGGGATCTTTTTTTGTGCCAGCATCTACTGCACCTTCAGTTAGTACGGTCTCTTCCAAAGGACCGGTCTCCTCATTCTATTGTGGGATTGTAACCCATTACATAAGGATCAATTCCAAAATTCGTGACTCGAGAGCAGTTTCCAGTGATAGTCAAAGCCATGCCTTAATATTGTGCCTAACTCCAATGCTGGATGTGAATGAGTCTTCTCTATGGGGAAGAAAATACAGACAGAGACCCCTGCTAATTTGGACAATGAAACAATCAGTGCCCTACTTACCACCAAATTTAAAACAACAGTGTAATCTCGTTAAACATGAAAGGACTTTTTCCAGTCTGGTGTACATAAAAAGGCTTGTGTTTCATATAACAAGGACTTTAGTGATTAACTCTTTGGCTGTTTGTGTCTTGACTGTTGACTGAAAATGTTCTTAAACTTAATTTTTAACAGATGTAGAGGAAGGGACTGGACTTCTCTCCTCCTTTTTTTCCAAGGGAGAGAGAGAGGGGGGATATGTTTTTCTGTGATAGGTATTTCTGTGTTTAATATGTTAAAATAAAGTATCCCAATCTGTGCCTTTTCTGCTCTCAAGAAAGAGTATTGCGTATTGCTTTGTTTATACAATGAAGATATCCGTTATACCACCATTGACTTGGTTACGGGCTCCGACCACCCACACAATGTCACTTGAAACTTAAAAGGATGTCACATAGGATTTTTATTTACATGTTTAAGTTCTTAATTGAAATAAAATTAATGATCCTCTTAATTACCATACTAGTTACATGCAAGGTTTCAAAAATGGAAGATTCTGGCGAAACTTTGGCGATGACATTTTTGGACTATCTTCTAAAGTAACTTCCTTACAGGAATATGCAAGAAAAGGTTATAATAAGGAGAATGCTAAAGATAAATATTTTCTCCATATAGTATGAAATTATTTTAGTCAATGGAGCAAGTTATAAAACACACCCATAACACGCGGAAGGGGGAGAGGCTTACTTTTCTGAGAGTAATCTTATCCTGAATGTACTTTTAAGGTCAAGATCTAGTAAATGAAAGATGCCTACAGATTTATTTTGAGAAATTAATTTCTGTAATAATGCTTTATAACTTTAGCTTGCTCAAATAAGGTGTTTTGGGGCATATTTAATTTGTAAGAAAACAAGTTGAAAATCATATTTTTAACTATCATTTTCATAGAGAAATTATGTATGTTGTGTGTTCTATGAAAGGGGGGGGGGGAGGGGTAGGGTAAGCACAAACCTTAAAGACCCTTACAAAATTGCTGGATTCGCCTCTGGTTTATGTACCTGTATGTGATATGTCATTTTGTTAGCTTGAATTTCAATAGTATTACACAATAAGTAGCTATATTCAAACAATGCAGTATTGCTTTCATGTACTACATATACTGTCTTTTTATATAATAAAATTGGCTTATTTAGTTGCATTAGATATGTTAGAATACTTTGAATGAAATCAGAAGAAAAAAATGTCCAAACGAAGAATGTGTATCATATATGATAAAGAATAATAAAGAAATCAATGGAAAAGACGGAAAGATTCAGATTGGACACAAGTGAAATGCATAGTTTGTGTAAAATGTGCCACCCAAAATCCCCAGCTGGGATTTTCAACAGGTACATAATAAACCCTGGGGATGGAGTGGGGGGTCTCTTTTGCAACACAATAGATTACTATAAGTTTACAATCTGTTTTGGCTTTAAAGTTCTTTAATTCTCATTTTAAATCTTCATAACATTAAGGTTTTGTGATATATATCATATCTCCACACGCAGACATAGCTCCCCATGTAATTCTGTAAATGATTGACGTGTGATAAGTATACATGTATATAAGCCTATAGGTCTACCCCTCTATACCATAAAATATGGATATTTTATAGTGTAGAGGGGTAGACCTAAATATATACTTATCATACGTCATTTACAGAATTACATGGGGAGCGTGTGCACGTAGAATTACATCACTTACGGAACCTTCACATGCACCGTGTAGAAAGGGTTCTGGAAACTTATTGGTTTACCTGTTTACTCTGCAGTGTCAAACAAAAAGGGTGGGGTGGGGTGAGAGGTTGTTGTTGTATGTATACATCCTTTGTGTTTAATAAGCACAAGCGGTAACCCCCCCCCCCCCTTAATCAGACTAGGTATTTTAACCAATTAGACAAAAGGTTGGTATTTCAAGCACGTTTATATCTTTGTAATTCTAGCTTTCTTCGATGTATACTGCATAAAATATAGCAGCATTGAACATTCATGTAAACAGGCAATTGCACGAATAATATGCGTACAAGCTGTTATTCTTACTTTCGCTTTGAGTGTGACGTGACGTCATAATAACGGTCACATGGTGTGCAAGGTGTGAAAATAAAGACATCAATCAGCCAAACTTGTCCATGAAATTTATTAGGACCCTACACTCTAGATGCATGTGGTGTGATTCTATGAAAGGGGGGGGGGGGGGGTAGGGAAAGCACAAACCTGGAAGACCCTTTCAAAATTTGCTGGATTCGCCTCTGGTTTATGTACCTGTATGCGATATGTCATTTATCAATTTGTGATAATGTTGTTTGCTTGAACTACAATAGTAATACACAATTAAAGTAGCTATATTTAAACAATGCAGTATTGCTTTCATGTACCGTGTGCTACATATACTGTCTTTTTATTTAATGTTTTATTAAATCAAAGAAAGTATACATTTATTTGACTTTTTAAGTTGCATTAGATATGTTAGAATGCTTTGAATGAAATCAGAAGAAAAAAAATGTTCAAACGAAGAATATGTATCATATATGATAAAGAATGATAAAGAAATCAATGGAAAAGACAAAAAGATTCAGTTTGGACTCAAGTGAAATGCATAGTTTGTGTAAAATGTACCACCCAAAATCCCCAGCTGGGATTTTCAACAGGTATAATAAACACTGGGGGTTGGGGGTGGGGGTGGGGGGTCTCTTTTGCAATACAATAGATTACTACAAGTTTACAATCTGTTTTTAATTATCATTTTAAATCTTCATAACATCAAGGTTTTGCGATATATATCATATCTCCACACGGAGACATAGGCGCTCCCCATGTAATTCTGTAAATGAAGTGGGATAAGTATATAGGCCTATAGGTCTACCCCTCTATACTATAAAGTATGGATATTTTATAGTATAGAGGGGTAGACCTATAAATATACTTATCATACGTCATTTACAGAATTACATGGGGATCAGCGCCTATGCACGTAGAATTACATCACGGAACCTTCACATGCACCGTGTAGATAGGGTTCTGAAGACTTATTGGTTTACCTGTTTACTCTGCAGTGTCAAACAAAAACGGTGGGATGGGGGATGAGGGGTTGATGTATGTATACATCCGTTGTCTTTAATAAGCACAAGCGGTACCCGCCCCCCCCCCCCTTAATCAGACTAGGTATTTTAACCAATTAGACAAAAGGTTGGTATTTCAAGCACGTTTATATCTTTGTAATTCTAGCTTTCTTCAATGAATACTGCATAAAATATAATAGCATTGAACATTCACGTAAACAGGCGATTGCACGAATAATATGCGTACAAGCAGTTATTCTTACTTTCGCTTTGAGTATGACGTGACGTCATAATTACGGTCACATGCACGGAGCTGCCTTTAGACTCGTTCTTTCTTGTCTTGATATACTGTACACCACGCCCGATCTAAAATCGCGATCGCTAAAGTCGTTTCGATTAATCCGTGGAAATAATTATTAATTACCATAATCTTTATCAATATGAATATTAAATTATATATGAATTTTATTTTCAAAAAATCATCTGGATATGCTCAAAATGGCCAACGCTTGACATTCATAAATTACCAAAAAAACAGCTAAATTCTGAGTCGTTCTGTAGAAAAAAAAAATAACTACAGATAGCATTTTTTAATTTATAAAATTAATAAAATATTTTTTTTTTAATTTCCTTTAAAACTTTGAGTATATTGTTATTAAAGACTAGTAATTTTATGACACGGATCTTTGTTTTATTATTTCTTTTTTTAAGATAAGCTATTGACAACATTTACTTAGACATTACCTTTTACCATATTTCTTGACATAAAAAGTTAAAGGTATCACACAGTGATTGCAATTTAAGCTTCCCCAAGGGCAGTATTCCCCGAGCCCAAAGGCAAGTAAACATTGTAGTTCGAGGTTTGCTAAAACATCTCAGTTGTTGGACATTTTTATCTACTTTAAGTCCAGTGTAGACAAAAATGTTTCTGTTCAAGTCAAAGGTCTTATTCAACATACGAGGGTTGTCCCAAAAAGTCGTAGACAATGTTAGTAACTTTTTTTAATACGCAACCAATACTAACTAAATTTTGCATAGACATAGTACATTCAATGTTTTTTAAAATTGTAAATTCTTAAATATATCTCTTTCATATTAATTGTATTGGGACGATTTATATGAAGGCCGATATGGTCGGTCGGCGCACGACCAAAATTCGGAATAATTTACGCATATAACTATTACATTTGCTTTTATTTCTTTGGTAATATGTAAAAAAAATTGAACTGAAATTTAAATCACTGAAACCAGAATCAAAATCTTAATAAAATGTCAAAATTTCATATAAATTAAATAAGAAACAGACAACTAATGGCATATTTTTCGAAGTCTTGTTGAAAGTGAGATTGGTGAAAATGATGTCGTTTAACGCGGCGCACGAAAATATAATAAAATGTTTTGGTATGTTTTATATTCATCAGAGACGGGGAAAAGAGTACAGCAAGGAAATTACATACTAGAGTTTAATAGGGAATTTGTTTTTAAAGAGCACGAGATTCAAAGATAGTTTTTCCTCTTTATCGGAAAAAAGTTATTGCATGTAAGAAGTAGAGTACTTTTTGTTAAACACAGACATTTTCGAACGCAGACATTTTCTGGGCCATGAACGTCGTCAAACAAGGTATATTCACTGCTGCCTAAAAAGTAAGATCGTTCAACTAATTTTGACTAAAAATTGAATCTGCTAAAGAAAACAGACAGAAATGAATTTAAATAAGACCCTTAGTCAAGAGTGGTTTTTCACTATTTAAAAAATATTCATTTGGATGTTAATATCCGCATATGAAGCAGAAAAAAACCATGACGTCATGAGAGACATAAATTACGCTTGCTTTGGTGCGGCGATGACCACTTACATGGTTTCTTTATTTTTTCATAGTTTTCTTATTAAATGTATTTTCGTCATGAAACTTGCAATGCATTATCATAAAATGTTACTTTTTGCTATGACAAGGAAAGAAATTTGATTTAGCAAAGAGAAAATAAACTATGTTCCCTGTCTACGACTTTTTGGGACAACCCTCGTAAATTAGTATATATTTTTTTAAATTGGAATGTTCAAGAAAAACATTGTCAAGAGAAGTGTTGACTAGATCAAAGTCAAGAATTGATTTGGTCTATAGATATGAAAGCTTGACGAGGAATCTGCATGTGCTCTTAGATCGGACAATTATACAATTTTTCTCACCCAAAAAGCACACAGTATGATTCCAGATGATAAATTTTAGAATAATGAAATGACTTTCTTACCCAGAAAGACAATTAATCTGTTGGAAAAAAAAGAATACTACGTCCTGTCAGATAGTTCTCCTATTTAGCTTAAGGTTTGAAAAACAAATGTCTTAAAACATGTTGTTCCTACAGCTGTTGAAAAGACCATAATTCCGAGAACTGATTGAAACATATAGCATTTAAAGCTGGGATAGAAGATGTTGGGGGAAATACAAAGCTCTTACAAGTGCTGAAAAGAAGGTACTGTGAAATCACATATTTTCGTGGATGACATTTTCGTGGTTTGAGGAAAAATTGTTGGTTCGTGGGGATTTGATTTCGTGGATGAAGAACTTTTTAGTAGTTATACACATGGAAATTTACATTTCGTGGTGGACATAAATTCGTGGGTCTCTTCATACCACGAAAACAACGAAAATTAAACCTCCACGAAAATTAGTGATTTCACAGTATGGTTTGGGCTTAATTGTGTCCTAAAAATTTAATGCTCTTAACAAGTTATGAATTTGGCTTTAACAATAGTTTAGTAGATGAATAGGATAAATCATTGAAGAATATGTCATGAAGGAGGACCATCTTAGAAATAAGAAGTCACTAATTTGGTACATTTGAAGTTTAATCCAGAAAAGCCCTAGATTGACTCATTTCTGTGCTTATTATCCTTTAGAAAATATTGTCCGCAACCGTCGCCCGCTTCAAGTTTTGGATATATTGTAAACTGCTTTAAAAAATTACATATCTTAAAATCTTTGTGCGCGACAGTGAAAATTACACTGAAAATTGATGTCTTCGGCAACGTATTAAGAAAATACGGGAAAATGCACGTTAGTGACGTCACAATAAGCATTTAGGACGTCATATGAGAAATATGATTTGTGCATTCTTTCTGCATGAAATTCCCTTGATTCAGAAAGAATGAATTATAATTTCTTATATGACTTTCATATTTTTGAAAACAAATGGCTTAATTTTTATGAAAACTGTTGCTTGTTCTATCAAAAGCTATACAAAAAGTTCAATGAAGTCGGACAAGAATTATTAGATTTTTACGAAATTTGAATTATGACTAAAAAAAATGCACCATCATGCAGTTGTAGAATAGTGATATGCAGTGGAAAAAAATACCAGTCTGCAGTGTATGGATATTTGTAAATGTAAATTTCATAACAAAGCACAATATAGGAAAAATAGACAAATAAATCAGAAAAAAATCGATTCAATCGTAGAAATTACTAAATTTTCTGAATAAAAGTAATAATGGTTTGCATACTTTTATGAATTTTATAGTTGCGTTACACTCAGTGAGATATTCACACATTATTTTTCTTATTTGAACAACATTCAGAGAAAAAAAAATGAATTTCCTCTATTTTGAATCGCCATTTTGACTTTTTAACGCCATTTTCATGAAAGCTAAGCATAGTTTTTCGGAATTAGCATATTCAAATTAGGTTTAAAAACTATTCCATTAATGGTTGCTACAAGGCCTGTCAATTTTGTTAATGAAATTTATGGAGAAAAGGAACAGTTAATGTGAACGCGCGTGAATCTTTTGATAAAAGCCTTGGCAAAGGCCTTTCACAGGTAATATAGATGTTTAATATGAGAGCCGTGTATCTTCGCATTCAACAGTGACAGCAAATGAAAAGTCATGTTTAATTTTTTTTGGAAAAAGTAGGCCAAGCTTCAAGGTAAAGGCCATGAAGTAAAAAATATCATAGTGTATTTAGAAAGGTCTTGTCACAGATATTACGCTTATATAACAGTTCTTCTTATTCAAAAGATATGACCAAGGTTAAAGTTTTTGTGACAGACGGACAGCTAGACAGACTGACAGACGCACAGACGAATGATATTTTACATCCTCTCGCTTTTGCGAAAGCGGGGAACAAAAATTCCCACAAACTGTACATCACCTGTTTTTGTCCTGTCCTATTCTTTATTTATGCTCTGCATTAGGTATGGGTACCACGATTGCATAAAATTTGACAGGTCCAGCACAATACCCCAATAAAGGTATATAGCTTGAAAAAGCTAGATAGTTTTATCAAGGTATTTAAAATACCTTGATCAAGGTATTTTGTGTAATGAAAATTCAAAAAAAAATTCTTCAAAAATTAAATACTGAAAGCCGAGTTCTGAGTTTTTGTCAGTGTGTCTGTCTATTCGTGCATGGTAAATGGTATCAAAAAGAAAGCATAAAATAACGTCTCCTCATACGACATGATTTTCTAATGATTTCATTGTGTTTGCGTAATTTACATGCATGGGTTAATTTACTGACAACAACTCAGAACTCGACTTTCAATAATTTAAAATTGTTAAAGATTTTCTATTAATTTTCATTACATAAAATACCTTGATCAAGGTATTTTTAATACCCTGATAAAGCTATATAACTTTATCAAGCTACATAGCTTTATCGGGGTATTGTGCTGGACCTGTTTGAATTGTCTATAAATATCGAAAAACAATGTGCATACTTTTAGTGCATCGAGTGGTTAACAAGATGTCATCATAAAACTTGCTATCATTAAACCTTTCGTGGATATAACTTTATCAAGCTACATAGCTTTATCGGGGTATTGTGCTGGACCTGTTTGAATTGTCTATAAATATCGAAAAACAATGTGCATACTTTTAGTGCATCGAGTGGTTAACAAGATGTCATCATAAAACTTGCTATCATTAAACCTTTCGTGCTTATGTCGTTTACCTTTTTCCCAACTTGACGTCAAACATTCCATAGCGGGTAATTTTGAATGCCAATTTTATTGCGCACTAACCTTGAATCTTCCCAAAATAGTTATCATACTTTTTGGGCAACAGGCTAAAAAAATCCGCACATAATGGTACCCTGCTTTTCTTTTTCCTTTGGGTATAGTTTGCGCACTGGCTGCTCCCAGTTAATGATTTATTGTTTTAATGATGACATATCATCTTTCTTGTTTTATGGTCGATACAATGACCTTGTCAGCAAATACAATTTATCATTGAATGAAAAGCTGACTGACGTTTTTCATACCAATTGTTAGTCCATTATTTATACACTGAATTGACGACGGATTTTTTCCGTTATTTCCTGATTATGACAACGAGCACACGGCGGGTGTGACCGGTCGGCAGGGGATGCTCACTCCTCCATGGCACCTGATCCCACCTCTGATGTTTCAGAGGTCCGTGTTTGCTCTGCTCTAATTTTGTGTATTGTTTAATGGACGTTGAAAATGAATACTGTTCGTTATTTCCATATGCTTATTGAGAGGGGGGTGCTAACTTCATTGAAGTTAATGAAGTGAAGGACACCCCTCCCCTGCCTTCTGCATACAATGAACTTCTTCTTCTTAGTATGAAGGGTATTTGTTGGACGAAGGTTGAAAAAAAAGTACAAGTTTTTGTTTCTTACAATATATGAAAAAAACTTAACCAGAAAGATTACAGATTGAATTTGAAAACATAAAAATAAGCAGATTTTTGATATAAAATATGTTTTACATTCTTTTCAATTATGTTTATTTCTTAGCCCCCCTGGGGATATATGGTTTTGTCTGTCTGTCTGTCTGTCTGTCTCTCTGTCTGTCTGAGTGTCTGTTTGTCCGCAAAAACTTTAACCTTGCTCATAGCTTTTGATTTAGTGAAGCCATGAAATTCATATTTCACATGTGTATTCCTTGTGACAAGACCTTTCTTTGCGTACCATCAAATTTCGCCTTTTGACATTCACCTTGGAGTTTTACCCACTTTTACATGAAAATTTTAAACTTTTACTTTGGCCAAACTTCTTGAATAGTAGATACCAGGACATTTATACTTCACATATATTTTCTTTATTTAAAAACCTTTCATTGAACCATAAATTTAAAGGGTTAGGGCTAGTGTTTTTATACTTTACATGATTAATCCTTTTGACAAGACCTTTCATTTGATAACAATAACTTTGACCCTTTGACTTTAACGTTTGAATTTGACCTACTAATATAAATAACCATGGCTATAAGTTCTGAACGGTTAGGGCTAGGAATTCCATGATCTACATAAGTATTCTATGGGGCAAGACCTTTCATTGGATACCAATTACAATGTCCTTTTGGCATTGACCTTAGAAATTTTTGTACTTAATAAAAAATCAATTTTAGCCTATTTTTAAATTTCACAATTGCTTTCAAGAATGTCCTACCTCTCCTACTCATTAATCAAATTTGCATTTAAGGGGCCGAGTGTAGTTTCCATTGCGCAATATTTCGCGCATCATAGTAAAATGAAGCGTATTTACTGTTTTAATGCAACTTTTTTCGATTAATTATTAAAATTAAACAAAAGTTTTCACTTCGGATTATGAAAAAGAAAACACTTCGCACGCAGGATTGTGTTGCTGTGGTAAGTTCCTTATTAATCGAATTTTAATTTCATGTCTCAAGTAAGTCATAGATGTAGACTTTCTTGTTTTCTTATTAAAAATAGAATAGTATTATGCCATTTTACTCAATTTATCAGGTTCAGTACAATCAGTACATTTAGCTTATTGTACTTACACAGGTCGAGGAAACTACCTTATATGGATATTGTTGCGATTGCGCACAGAGGTGCTCACAGCAAACAATAGTCCAATCCAGTGAATGAGCCGAAAAGCATGATGGTCTACTACATGTTTATTTTTACTACAAACACGTGGGTCAGGGAAATTTAGGAGGCGATTTCAAATGACTGAAGGAAAGTCAGCTAACATTTTTTTGAAATGTGTTTATGAAAAATACAAAGATTAGGCACTAATTAAAATTCTCCATGCTCACATTAACAAACAAAGTCAGTTTTCCTTGTAAATTTGTACTTTGAAATACCGCTCACAAAGTCTTCACGGGTAAATAAGATTCGAGTTGTTTAACTCGATTTTCGTTAATTTGCCATGTAACTGATTAAATTAGTTGTTGCTCAGTTATTTGTTACTATAAATTAAAAGTATCATTTGATAAACAAAGAAAAAACACCTAAAAAAAAACACTTAAGTTGCACTTTTTTAATTTACCTGTCATATAAACCCATTTGCATATTAATCATGAAACGTGATTAGCATGTATTTCGAAGTTGTATACGTTGTAAACAATGTCAATACGTGAGCACACCTCAGATATGATTGTTTTTGAACCAAGGAATAGTCACGTGAAATTGACTTTTCACTGAAAGCACAGCACGAGGGGAAACTGTCAACAAACGGATTTGTACAATGGAGTGGAGAAAATCCTAATTTTAATCATTGTAAATCATTTGTATATAAATGTGAGCATGGTATTAGTAGATAATGATGTTTATAGCGTATTAAGTGTGTAAAATGCTTGGAAAAATGCATCACTTTTTTCCGAGAGTCATTTAAAATATTGGCTTTTTCAAAACACACGTGTGGTATTTTTGTAGTAGCCCATAATGCAACTCATTGAGCTGATTGGTCATTTGTCTGTCACATTGGTTCCCCACTTAACATGTAAATTTATTCCGACGTCACAGAAAATAGTTTCCTCGACCTGTTACAACAGAAAAAAGCTTATGATCAGCTGTTTTACCCCATGGCCATGGATATTGTTGGTTATGTGCAATGATTAAAACACTGTAAAATGGTGCACCACAGAAGTCATGCTGAAAGAGGGAGAAAATTTCTCAATTAAATTTTAATTTAATTAGCTACACATCTCATCTGTAGCACACTGGTCTTAAAAAATAGGTATAGATGACAGAGCTAGAGCACAAAAACTTATGCTTGATTGTGGATTAAAATTCTCTAAATTCTTTTCTCAATTGTACAAAAGTTAGATTTCATTTCTGTCAATTACTTCTCCGATATTAAATATCTGCACATACAGATAGCTGCAGCATGTTAGTCTGTTGGACCAAATAATTTGCCTCTCAAAATGGCAGTGTATACTGTATAGTAACATTTTGAGATGGCAGTTTGAAAACGGCCACTGTGAAATAAATCAATATTTGTGCACAATAAATATAAACTTTTTTTTCAACTGGTAGCACTGTAGCTCTCAGACCTGTCAGTGTCACCCAGTATATTTGTTTCAGACAGCTACAGTTCTAGGCGCAGATCCAGAAATTTTTCAAAGGGGGGGGGGGTTGAGGTTTTTTTTCAAAAGGAGGGGTTGAAGGCTAAAACAGTTAAAATGTATGATGTACACATACATATAGTTAAATAACTCAATAGAATATCGATACAGGGTGGAGTATGGTTTTTGAAAGTGGGACGTTGATCAATCTGGGAAAAAGTACTTGTATACATTACCAGAAAGTTTTTGAAAAAGAAAGGAAAATAAATCTCCTAACCTGAAAATCCTATTTTGTAAAGGGATGGGGTTTTATTTTGTTTTTACAACCGAATTTCTTTATATATTACAACATTAGCCTTTCACCTTACATTTTCTGTAGTAAAAACACAACAAAAAAATTGGAACTTTCTTATTTCTCTTTCTTTTTTGCAAATCCAAAGGGGGGGGGGGGTTGGGGTTGGGGTTACAACCCCCCTAACCCCCCCCTCTGGATCCGCCACTGAGTTCTGCAGCTATTTTTTTTTTTATTATGACTACAACCTGAAGGTTTTAAAAAATGTTAATAAATTAATTTTAAAAAGGATATATTCTCCCAGATATGTTCTTGTTTGTAATAATTACCTCATAAAATATTTTAATCCCATCTCCGTAGATTTTTCGAAGAAATTCTATCTTATGATTGGTTGAAGTAATGAAGTCTGTCGCGTGAAGGAGATGGGTTAATTACTTATTCCCATTCAATTGTAAATCAATATACAGTCAATGTATTATGTAACAAACACAATGTGACATCATAACAGGCGCAGTTTAAGGGTGATGAAGCATGTAGCAGAGAAAAAAAATTGTAAACCACAGATAATATGTAAATGTTTCATTGGTGAGGTAAATTTGTTACATAGTTTTTTAGTGACAGGGTACGGGATGATACGTGGTTAGTAAATTTCATACATGACGTGGCTCCGCCTCGCCATGTATGAAATTTACTAACCAGGTATCATCTCATACCCTGTCACTAAAAGACTATGTAACTTACTAATAGTACATGTACCTCCTAAGTTGTCATTTAAATGACCAGTATGATATCTGCACATAATCATCACTAACACATGGGGTAAGTCACATGTTGCATACTTTAATAAAACTGATTATATCTACTATATCTTTTACATGGTGTACAAGATTTGACTGACTTATTATACCCCAGGATTAAAAAGTGGAAGGGTAAATAATGTTCGTGGTGTCATCTAGCTGTATGTCTGTCCATCCATCCATCTGTCTAGCTGTCTGTTTGTCTGTAAGGCTTTGGGGTACCCATCTCTTATCTGCAACTCCTCTCATACCACTGAATGAAATTTGACAAGACTTTCACAGAATCTTTAATACATATTGCCATTGTGCATCTCCTATTTTACTTTTTGATCCGACAGTCACATATTTTGGGAGGCGGGGTATCATTTTAAGTGAGCTCATTGTTCACTACCTCTAGTTTATCAAGTTTTCTTGGTTGATTATGAACATGATAAATTAAGAGTAATATTTGAATCATTTATAGAGATACCAGCAATATCAATATTTATGCCCTGCCATGAATATGGTCGGGGCATTTAGTGTTTGTCATGTCCGTCCTCCATCCTTCCGTCTTTCCGTCACACTTTGCATTTAGCTCTGTTCAAAGCTCAGTTTCAAAGAAACTATCCAACATATTTTCATCAAACTTAATCAAAATATGCTGATAGATATTGGTGAGAGCTATGCAACTGCATCAACATCTTTTGACCTTGTCCTTTCCTTTGACCTTGACCTCACTAGTCTTTTCTTAAATCAGTGTCAAACTTCATATGCTGATACACACTGATGTAAGCAATTCACCTGTATTAACATTTTTGACCTTGACCTTTCATTTAACCTTGACCTCACTTTTATCGAAATTGTTTTTAAGTTAGTTTTAAAGAAACCATTTATTATTTTTTTTTAATTCTATATGCTGAAACATACTGATGGGAGCTTTTCAACTGCATCAACAGTTTTGACTTTGGCATTTCCTTTGACCTTGACCTCCCTTTAATGAAATTAGTGATACATACTGATGTAAGCAATTCAATGCATCACTATTCAAGATATTCTGATCAAATTTCATACACTAATACAAGTTTTCATGTTGCATTACTAATAGGAATTAATTGATTGAAAGCTGCCACTTGGTATTATATATAATCAAACATTTTTGATTTGCAAGGGTGCCTTTTCCGTAATTATGAATTGTGTGGACCAAAGATCATGGGTTCATATGTGGTAGTGGCATTACTGATAATTGCTGAATATTACTGATTAGTCGAAATGCATTTTATTGTTCCCCTACTCTGTCTATGGGTATTAAGTAACCAAAGGAAGCATTCTAAGTGTATACTGTAAATCACTTTTTATTCGCGAGAACTTTATTTTTGCATAATTACGCGAGACAGTGTGCCCGCGAAAATTAAATTCTCGCATATAAAAGTATTCGTTAAGATTAAATAGAAGAATAGCTGCAGATCTGTAGCGTTATGGCTTTATATATTTGTCTTTGACCATAACGTACAGATCCCGTAATGCTAAAAAAGTGCAATTTTCGGTGCAATATTTTGGGAAGAATTTCTACACTTTTCAGCATCGGTCAATTAAATACCTTTCACTCCCTAAATCTAAGCATATTATTTAGCTAATCTATATATTTTATCCATCTCCCAACCCTTAAAAGTCATCTCTACAAGTGATAAACTTGCTTGATTAAAATTATTTGTTAGATTGATGAAAATTTACTTCAAGCGAGTTTATTGCCTGTAGAGACAACTATAAATGGTTTGGAGGTGGAAAATTATAAATATTGGCTACAGAATGTGTCTAGAATTAGGAAGTGAAAGGTAGTTGATTGACCAATGCTAGAAAGTGGAGAAATTCTCCCCAAAAGAGCGCAAAAAATATTGCGCCGTAAATTGCACCTTTTTTGCATTACAGGATCTGTAGCATTATGTTAAAAGACAAATATATAAAGCCATAACACTACAGATAATAGAAGAATAACCACAACTCGTGAAAATTTTGTCTAGCTAATCAAGAGTCAATGACTATCTCGCGAGAAATAAGGTGTCGTGAAAATTTAGTGATCTACAGTAGTTATGATAAGTAATGGTGATAAGCAAAATTGTGAATGCCGTTTTAGTTTAAATTACGAACCAAATTCAATCATTGGAAAAGTGTTGCATGATGCTCAGGTGACCTATAAAGCCCATGGGCCTTTTGTTTAAATGTTTACAAACTTAATTTGTATCAATAACTAAGGTCTAAAGTACAAGCTGCATGCATTTACTTTGTTAATTAATAACTTAATATTATATCATTATGTTCATGCACGGGTCTAGGGAAGGGGGTCCCCCCCCCCTGGAATTTTCAGAGCTATTAAATGTATATTATAATACTAAACCAAGTAAAAGTGACCCCCTTAGACACTCAGGACCCCTCCTTAAAAACTGGGATTTATGTGAAATTGGTATGAAAAGTCATAGTATGAAGCTTTAAAAGTAAACAACTCTTCACCCCACCCACAAAATAGGTATTTCACTTATGGAAAAACAGTTTAATTTTTTTAGCAAAAAAATTCCTGGATCCCCTCCTTTTATCACAATTAGGTATTTTATTTCAATATTAAATAAGGATGATTATAATACTATACTTATTAAGGGCTATATCATAGAGATACTTATATTTTTGTTTTAATATTTGTTTTTTTTTTAATCGTTTAAAGTATTAATAACAATATCCCTTTTTATTTAGCTTGGACAGAAAAGAGATATAAATTTAGGACTTCATGGAATTCACAAACATCGAGACATTGAAGATCCTGAAGCATTCAGACAAGAACAAGATGACAAAGCTTAGAAAATTGAGTTGTCTTTTTCACCATTGGCCTGCCTTGCAGAGTTACTTCAGTTCCCATGACGATGTTGAGAAACCAGACAGATGAAGTGATGTACATCATATACATGTATTAAAGACAACAACCATGAACATGTATATGTGAATCAGCTTCCCAAGTTTCATTATTCATCCACTTAATGATTTTTCAAGGTAAAATTTTGAATGTCTAAATGTTTTATATAAATATTGTTCATATAAATGTACATTTAAATTAAATTTTAAAAAATGCCTATTGGAGAAGCTGATATTTAAACATTATTGTCTTTCATCAGGCTGATGAAGTTAAGATTGGGTACTTGAGGGACATCAAAGATGCTGGCCAAATTTCTTTTCAAGGATATGGTGGTATCCAACCTTGGCTTTCTAAACCCAGCAAATGGAGGAGATCTACCACAAACTGCCCTTACTGTGCTAGCACAGAGATTCACTTCCTTGGTGCCCACGGATCAGTGGGAACAAAGGGAAAAGGAATTCATGGATTACCAAACAACTCCTGCTCTGGACCTCCCAAGTTTTGTGGAAAACACAAGAAAAGATGTCTACTGCATGGGATAGGATTCTGGACAAAAAAAATAACATCACCAAGACACCAATGTATCCAGTGATGATTGATTGATCTTATGTTGTTTAACATCCCTCTCAAGAATGTTTCACTCATATGGAGACGCCACCACTTGCCGGTGGAGAACTGCAAATTTTGTCCTATACTCGACATTCAGGGCTATTGAGCAAGGAGGGATCTTTTTTTGTGCCAGCATCTACTGCAACTTCGGTTAGTACGGTCTCATCCAAAGGACCGGTCTCCACATCCTATAGTGGGATTGTAACCCGTTACATAAGGATCAACTCCATAATTCGTGACTTGAGAGCAGTTTCCAGTGATAGTCAAAGCCATGCTTTAATATTGTGCCTAACTCCAATGCTGGATGTGAATGAGTCTTCTCTATGGTGAAGAAAATACAGACAGAGACCCCTGCTAATTTGGACAATAAAACAATCAGTGCCCTACTAACCACCAAATTAAAAACAACAGTGTAATCTTGTTAAACCATGAAAGGACTTTCTCCAGTCTGGTGTAGAGGAAAAAGGCTTGTGTTTCATATAACAAGGACTTTAGTTTTTTTAAAAGTAGTGATTAACTCTTTGGCTGTTTGTGTCTTGACTGTTGACTGAAAATATTCTTAAACTAAATTTTTAACAGATCTAGAGGGAGAGACTGGACTTCTCTCCTCCTTTTTTTCCGAGAGAGAGAGAGGGGGGAGAGATGTTTTTCTGTAATAGGTATTTCTGCGTTTAATATGTAAAAATAAAGTATCCCAATCTGTGCCTTTTCTGCTCACAAGAAAGAGTATTGCGTATTGCTTTGTTTATACAATGAAGATACCCGTTATACCACCATTGACTTGGTTACGGGCTCCGACCACCCACACAATGTCGCTTGAAACTTAAAAGGATGTCACAAAGGATTTTTATTTACATGTTTAAGTTCTTAATTGAAAGGAAAATGATCTTCTTAATTACCATACTAGTAACATGCAAGGTTTCAACATTGGAAGATTCTGGCGAAACTTTGGCGATGACATTTTTGGACAATCTTCTAAAGTAACTTCCTTACAGGAATATGCAAGAAAAGGTTATAATAAGGAGTATGCTAAAGATAAATATTTTCTCCATATAGTATGAAATTATTTTAGTCAATGGAGCAAGTTATAAAACGCACCCATAATACGCGGAAAGGGGGGGGGGAGGCTTACTTTTCTGAGAGTAATCTTATGCTGAATGTACTTTTAAGGTCAAGATCTAGTAAATAAAAGATGCCTACAGATTTATAAAATTTGAGAAATTAATTTCTTTAATGATACTTTATAACTTTAGCTTGGTCAAATAAGGTGTTTAGGGGCATAATTTGTAAGAAAACAAGTTGAAAAATCATATTTTAAACTATCATTTTCATAGAGAAATTATGCATGTTGTGTGATTCTATGAAAGGTGGGGAGGCGGAGCTAACTCAGAAATGAGATTTCCAATAAACAATGGAACTATAAAAGGCAATAGAAATTTGATTCTGGGTAGTATGCCAGGAATCCTTACATGTACGCATTTATGAACAGAATATGTACGCACATAAAAATTTTAATAATTCAATATAATATTTATTGGAGGAACAAGGCTTTCACACTCGCATGTACATACATGAATTACACTTAACATGAATATTAAATCACAATTCTTGGGTATATTAATTATTAATTATTTATTAATGATTGATACTGGTTCCCATATTTATTTTTTATACAGAAAATTAAACTTGAATTAATTATTTTCCACCAAAAGAAGCTTTAAATAGATCTTATCATTATATGGCCAACATAGACTATCGGGATACTCTAAAGTCAGAGTTTTCTTATGTATTTTGGTTTTTACAAAAATCTGTTAATTTTGCCAAGTATTATTTTTAGTCATGATCATTTTTACTGACATGTCAATTTAATTATCGTTCATGCCTAGTTCTATAAAACTCAGTTTTAAGTGTTTTATTTGTAAATGTCAGAGTGTACATCTGTAAATCACCAGAATGGAAGCTTCAGATTATGTTC
Organism: Saccostrea glomerata; assembly: GCA_003671525.1. Classification (NCBI taxonomy): domain Eukaryota; kingdom Metazoa; phylum Mollusca; class Bivalvia; order Ostreida; family Ostreidae; genus Saccostrea; species Saccostrea glomerata. The sequence continues at coordinate 229,280 of PRKT01000336.1, forward strand.
AAAATTAATAAATCCCGAAAGAAATTTATACACATTTCATTTATCACATTTTTTTCGCATTAAATAAATTGAAATTAGCGTCATTGTTTACCAGCATGTTCAGTGATGTGTAACACTGATACAAATACCCAAATAACATGTATCGATTTTTCTGCCACAAGGCGATCGAAACAATGGGTGTTGCTACCATCTTATAAACATTAATCGGCCAGGTAAACACTAGCAAAACAAAACAAAAAAAGAAAGAAATCTCAATTCCCGGTATTTTCATTTTTAAAAAAAAAATAAATATACTCTTTTAATAACTTGTTTATTAATTAAAAGCTACCGGTAATTCATTAATTCCCCAATGATTATTCACACAGTTTATGTTACGGGATAATGATAGCATAATTTTATTTCATGGTCATTTAATAAATTGTTGGGTTTTATTTGAGGGTTACATGGAATACTTTTTTTAGCGTGGTCCTTATCAAATGTGTAGCATTTTTAATAAAAAAAAATTGTATACATGTATCTAACTGTAATGATTAGTTTTAAATACTACCAATGCAAATTTTGAGTACATATTAAAGTTTAACATTAAATAATTAAAAAAAGCCCACATGTAGCTATTTTTTTTTCTCATAAGCTTGTAGTTTATTTTTAGTGATAAATTTTTTTTCATGAATTTCCTACCTATCAACTTTATTTTTTTATTTATTTATTCTAAATACACATTAATTTGTGTAAATGTACAGTACCTGAAAATATGAATTAACTAGAATAATCTCTACTTATTAAAAGAATGTAAGAAATCCTTGCTTATTAAACAGTTTAAACTCCTCTCTGCTGCAAGTAAACAAAACAACAGGGAGCCTGTAAATTCAGAATACACAAGGGGGCCGAGCTTTCATGTCACTCAGAACCTTTTTCACACATGAGTGAACAAAGCAGTCCCAGAAAGCAGTCCCAGGGGAAGCTGAGACTGCTGGGACTGCTTTTCATAGCAGTCCCACAGCAGTCCCAGAGCGGTCCCAAAGCACTCCCGGGGACTGGTTTCTGGGACTGCTTTGGTGTCAGGTTGGGTCTGGTCAGTACTGTAAGGTTTCGGAAATTTCATTTTCACTACAAAGTAGTGTACATATTTCATGAGAATATCTGAAAAATTTTCTTTGAAATTGAGATTGAAATTTTAAAATTTCACCACTTATATGTGCCTGGTCTCGGATAAGTGAATTTGCTCCTTGCTTGTGACTGTGTAAGGAGCAAATCATATTAGTACAAAGCTTAAGAGCCGCACTAGGGTAAGAAGCTAAAGATGTCTCAATCTTAAATTGGTCCTGTAAAAAGGAAATAAAAATTCACAAATTATTATTTATAAGAAAATAAATCAACCAGCTCGGATTGATTTTTCGTTGACTTTAGATAGGAATGACTAGGCTTCAGAAATAAAGCTTGTAAATAAGCATTTAAATAAAAATATTAAGGATTTTAATCCCTAATAGGACCAAATCCTCTACCCTTTAATTCCATTAAGTGCACAATACTCTGTCATTATGTTAAGGCAATTTATATTCAAAAAGGATGGCCGAAGAGGACGTTTTTAAAAAAGTGAGCATTACTTCATTAATAAAGATTGCATTGAAGTAAAGCTATTTTAATTAAATATAAATTTAAATAATAGAATATTATTAAATATTATGGTGGCAAGAATGACAATTTAAAAACATTTTTTTTTTCCAAGATAAGTTTTTAAAAGTTTTTTTTGAATAATCTAAAAAGAAGGGAAATAACTCAACAGTTACGCTTCTTTAATGTATTCATGGTCACAAATCTACACCATACATGTACTCCAAACTCAATCTTTTCAGAAATTTAATTTATTTCATCATTCAAAGTTGTTGTAAATTGACCAATCCATTGTCAGTTACACACAAGTATGTCCATTGCCCACCAACTTGATATGAAGTAGTATGCATATGTGACTTATTGTATATATAAGAAGCATTATTTAAGGTAGTTTTAAGGTAACTTACAGTGTATATACCTATATCTTGATTTGCAAAGGACATATCTTTATTGTTTGGAATAATGTTGGGAAGTTGGGAATTTCCACTTAACACAAGATTACCTAAGACCTAGCTGAGGGTGTGTCATGATTTTGACCTATATATAGGGACTGTAGAAAAAAAGGATAAATAATGCATCGATATTCGGGCATATTTTCCTAAATAAATACTGGGAAAATTGTTATCATTCTTTTATTTGTTATTAAAAATAATGCTCCTATTTGTTTTAATGTTTTATAAATCTGCACCTTAGTTTTATTTTATCAAAATATAATAATAGTGAGCAATTAATTGTAGATTTTCAATCTGAATGTTTTAAAAAAATTGTGAACACAGATGCTTGTATAAGTGACTTGGCATCTTCTCTGTAAAACCAAGAGGGGTATTTGTCCATATTGGACAGTTGTAGTTTTGATGGGGAACAAATCCATTTCGATCGGTTTTGCTGATAATTTTCCGTAACAATTCATAACAATTCTCAATTTCAATTCAATTTCTTTTTGAACTCCCTAGTTGTGACTGAATTTATCCATAGGTTTGAAAAAAAAACATCCCCCAAAAATTGTTTTTTAGAACTATCTTTTTTTATTTTAAAAATTCATGACTTTCTCGCCTTTCGTTACCTTTTTTTAATTAGATATTTATCTTATGTACTTATTAACAGCAGATTTTAAACCAATAAGCATCCTATATGCAAATATTTATTTTCTCATTTTCTCATAAAAATGTCCAAGAAAATCATATAAAATAATGAGAGCTAATATCAGTCTTTTAATCCTGAGAACTATAGTTTAAAAGATATGTCTTAAATATCTGTTAAATCAAAATTCTGATTTGTCATTCCTCCTTATATAGTTATTTACCTTTGACGCATATTAAGATATACAAAATACATTTATCTACTTTAATAATTAAATGTTTTTACCCTAAATGTCAATAGAAAATCCAATGCTAAATCTTGATGTTATAAGTCTTTTTCCTCTGACGGATTTCAGTAGCAATGAATTCACAGTCAGATGAATCTGATAAGAGAACAATAACCAGCCAATCAAAACTAATTATATGTGTGAAGAAGTGCATACATTAAAAAAGAAACTTTTTCTATTCACTAGGTTATGTTAGACAGTTATTGTTCAAAACATTGCTTGGGCGAAAACAAGTACACAAGGTGAAAATTTAAAGGATACGTATTCCCTATTATATTGAAATCAAACTTTTTCTCGTCATTCTAATTAGCTATTATAGTTGACTGAAACGAAAATGGAATAACTGTTAAATAAAATGGATTTAAATGTAAATTAAAAAGGATTTGAAAATAAATTGTGGGATCAACAAACCATACTAGCTGGCAGAAAAGTGTTAAAAGTTAAAGGAAAAAATCAAAATAAAATTTCTTTTGTTTGATAATGAATTAATCCAGGTGGAAATTAAAGAAGACAGCGAGAAAAAAAATGTATAAAGGACAACATGTTCTGTGTCGACGATTCTTTGTATTATTTTTACACAGATATTTGTCAAAGTTCTGCTTAGCATTTGTCCAACTCAAGTTCAATAACATTAAGTGAAATGTTATCCACTTATTTATATACTGACACTCAAGCAACACCAATTTCGTGTGCTCGACTTGTATGGATGAATATATTTGATAGATTTTATATATTTTATTATGAAAATTTGCTGTACATTTTACATTTTTATTCATAAAAAGTGAAAAAAAATTAAAAAAGAAGAAGATTGAAAAGGAAAAGGTATTTAAGGATTAATAACATCATTTGACATGATGAAATCTTCATTGTTTGCAAAGTCACTCAAACCGCTTCGATTTATCAAAAGGTGTTATAGTCTTATAAAATGGAATCTAAAGTGTATAATTTTATAACTAAAATACAGTCTTGTGTAACAGCAATTATTTATCCTGTAGCTCTGCCATAAATTCTTGAATTAAATGCAACGAAACTGTTCCGATAGTGACATGCTATAGAACAACATGTTAGATGAAAGTGTTTACAAAACTGTGTATGGGTTGGATAAAGTTGGTTTGGATGAGATTCATTGATATGAAATTATACTAAACAATATGTCAATTGAATTCTTTTAAAGGAAGAGGCTGTGTTTGCAGAAAAATTATTTGAAAACATGCTTGGATACATCTTTAACGAATAAATAAATGGAAACATATTTAAGCTTAATAAATCCTATTTCGTAAAAAAGGGGGGCTTCACAAACAAATACTTTAAAAGAATGATTTGACTGTACTGCAACCCTGCAGAAAATGGAAGGGGTTTACAGGCCTTTCAATGATCAAATTCCACAGTAAGAGAATAATTAAAAATTATATTTTGGGGAAAATTTTGTGAGTAGCCGACCCCCCCCCCCCCC
>PRKT01000336.1:233751-244056 GCA_003671525.1 Saccostrea glomerata
CCCCCCCCCCCCCCCCCCCCTTTGAGCCCGTATTCAATATACTCTTTCTTGGTTTATTTTATCAATAAAACATTTCGCTCTCTTATAACGAAAGCCCATTGAGCTCATTTTCGTAGGTGAATTTTTTTTTCGCGTTATAACGCGAAACTTTGGCGAATAAACGTGTAACTTTTGCGTAATAACGCGAAACTTTCGCGAATAAACGCCTAACTTTCGCGATATAATGTGAAACGTTCGCAAATAAACGCATAACTTACACGTTATAAAGCGAAACATTCGCGTTAAAACGCGAAACTTTTGCGATATAAAGGGAAATTCTATGCATACATGCATAATTATGTTTTTTCAGGGACCTTGATCTTTACTGACAGAGAAGAACATGAACGATGACAGGAACTTTCATGAAATTTATTAATAAGATATCATTTCTTCAGCAGATATGTCCTGGAGAAATAATGCAAGAATAGGATAGATTAATAAGTCATCAGAATTTTTTTTATTTCAAAACACTATACCAATTAATATAATAAATTTTACTTTCTTGTTCAAGTTTTTCAGTTGATAAATTCAAGAATTTCTCTGGACTGATTATATTATTGAAGGAAAATCTCCACTTGACACTTTTCTCAAGCTTTTTTCAACTTTACCACTAGAAAATTAAGCAATCTATCATTTTTGACTAAAAATTATACCCTATATAAAAAATGATTAAAAATGAGTAAACACTGTGTCATTTCATGGGGTTAACGTGCCATATGATGTTTCTAAGAAATAAATATGAATGGATAATGTTAATTACAAATTGATCGAGGAGTAGGACCTACTTTTAATTTTTCTACAATATTTATATATCCAAGGGGTTATTGAAGCGTTTATTGAAAAGTTCGTGGACTACCGCCATAAATCAAGACTATTTAGGAATGTAGCAAAGATGTTCACACTTTGAATTAATTGTGAATGTTTTTGTAAGTAAAGGAATGACCACGTAGAGCGACCTCAATATACGATGTCTTTTTTCTTCAGCGAAAATAATCAGCTGCAAATAGCGTTACGATTTTATATTTAAGTATCAAACACTAAGATATATAAAACCAAAATGCTTCAGTTTCTAATCTAGTTTGAGAAATTCGAAACTACATTGAATCTATACGCAATGTATATAATGTCGTTTTGAGGAGGAGGAGGGGGGGGGTATTATAAAAACGAAAAATAAGAAAATGGTCTCGTTTGTTTTCTTCATATAAGCAGATTAGGTCAATGACTGCATGGAACTCGCATAACATCGCTTGGCTTGTGGAGGTACCGGGATGGCTCAATTTGTTATCCTCTTTTATTATATAATTCCTTTTAAATTCTGTGGACCAGAGCGGCGGCCATGGTTGGGGAGTGGAGATGTTACCCAACCTGTATAAAATGCAACCAAGACAGTCAAGATTCAGCTTTCCACTCTTTATTAAATTAAACATTCTATTTCTAATATTTAAAATTTCAATAAATAATTTTACAAAATATACTAAGCCTTATTAGAAATATAACTACTTCTAATATAAAAAGTTTAACTTGTTAATAAAATAAGCCATGTGAAAATTTAATAATTTTGATCAAAACGCGCGCAAGTCTACAAAATAATCTCACCTGTATAAAATGCAACCAAGACAGTCAAGATTCAGCTTTCCACTGAAGTCCTGTCTATCCCGGCCGGTCATTTTATACTAGGTGTACCTTTGTCGATTTACATCACCATATTTGTGACTCCTTCAAAATTTGCAATAATTACTTTAAATTTTTATTTGAATTTTAATTACTATTATTCCGATCTTGAGTACTTTTTAATTTTCTAATGCACTTTTAAAATAATTTCCAATCTTTTGCATAATTTTTAAATATTATTTGTTGTAGCTAATTTATTCAAATATCTGACCTCTGGTCACTTCAATACTATTGGTTCCTTCTTTACTCTAACCAAATACATCTTTTCATAAACAAGTAAGTAGCAGCTGCATTCCCATGATCTATTTCGTGGGACCGTCCGATTTAAAAGTTTAATTCCTATTGATCAGCCTCTTTAATTACTTTTATCTGTAGAGCTCGCGTCCGTTATCTTTTGACAGACTAAAACTGCAAACTCATAAAATTTGTTTCATTCTTATATTTACTGCAATTTTTATTATGATAGGGGGTTAGAATTTATAGAAACTTTATGGTAGCTCACTGTTGACGAGATATACATTTTATTATTTTTCATTTGACTTAACATATCTTAGATATCTTAAGCTTTACTAAAAAATAAAGTGGAGAAAAAGAGATTTCAACATTTTATATGAAATCACCTGTAACAGTAAAACAATGTTTGAAAAAGGAAAAGATGGCTTCTTTCAAGTTTTACCTATGTGCCTGTGAAAAGTGATATAAATTGATACATGATTAAGTAACGCATATTTAACTTTTAAGTTAAATTAAAACAATTATTTCAAATATGTTTTTCAGCATTTTTATCATACATTTTAATTCATCTTTAATCAACAAGTCACCAAAATTTTGTGCGATTTTGAGTGATAGTAATTGAGATATTGATATCATTGGCATCGATACAAAATTGCATCGACGAGTTATTTAAATGAACTCTAGAAACAGAATTGGAACACACCATTTTGATAAACAAAATGCCTTTAAAATTGCAATAACAAATTAAGGAATAAATTAATGTTTAACAAAATACAGACCTGAAAAGGGTATCAGAAAACAGCGTTTGTACATTTTACGCCATTTTCACTTCATTCAAACATGTCACAACCGGCACGAATACCCGACAGTGTGATCTGTATTTAATGTTTTAGCTGGCTTACATTTGATAAATTAACTGTAAAATATAATTTAACAAAAAGTCTTTCAATCACACGAGAGGATCATTACTCCTCAAGTTATTAAATAGTTCCAAAAATAATATGGTCATTACTGAGTGTCTATAATGTTTTTTAAAAGAATTCTATGGACTTGTTTTAAAAGCTTCAAATAAAGTACCTGCATATTGAAATTTGAAATACGAAGAATGTTAATTGATTCTCCCCCACTTGGTTTTTTTACAATGCCTTATAAAATTTTGAATTTAAAATTATATCTACTTATTGTATGATTACCTCGTTATTCATTGTATGAAAAAAATAACCCTAGACTGATAATTCAATTACACGATATTTAATTGAAAAAAGATATATTTCCAACGAAAAATTTATTACGTTCTGTCAAATTAAGGACCTTTACATGCTTTGGACCTTTAAGTTTTTAAAGTTAAAGATTCAAAAAAGAAGGAATTATCGAAATTGTAGTTAATTTCTATCGCGTCTCGAAAAGAATTAATAATTCTCGAGATGAACGTTTAAAAACATACATACATGTATTTATTCTTCGCCTCGCCCAATACGGATTTCCATTTCACACCCTGTATGAATCCGTATTAAGTTACTAACTGACTGTGTAACTAATAATATTCAAATGTAGATCGATTATGTAAACGTTTTATATAACATGCCATTGTGATGAATTTTAAGTCTCAGTCAAAACGTCAAAAAGAATTGAAATATTCATCGTGCATAAGTTTATCAATGATAGTCATGAAGTTGAATTACAAGAGAGCTAAATTAAAAGAAATGTAATATTACATGTGCATATCAATTGAAGTCAGGTAGATATATTTCAAGAGTGACTAAACAAAACAAAAAAAAACATAAAATTAAAAATGTTCATTTCAATTAAAAGTCAAAGTCAAGGGGTATCATTTAGAGAGCACAATAAACACGGTACATGTACCTTTAGTTTAATGCACCTTAGTTATTAATGCTTATTTACAATGTTATGAAATTGGAAGTGATTCATGATGTTTTTTTATGATAGGAAACACCTCATACACTGTGCATTATAAAATGATTTAAGTAAGTAGGAGAAACTAAAGTATAGAATACTAGTTAGTATAAAAGCTAGGCACTTTTCTTCAAAAGCCTATACTTGTGAATTATTACTCCTAACATGTATTTGTTGATCAATTTTAATTCAAAATTTGATGAAGATTGATGTATTCGCATTTCCTGAAAATTTATTTAAGATTTACTCTTTTTTCTTTGAAACGATTAACTTTGAAAATGTATGATGTAAATAATTCACACATAAATAATTTTAGTGGTGATTGTTACTGACTCACATCCCTAAAACAGATTTGCGTCAACAGTTTATTTATTTATTTTTTTTCAAAAGATCAACTTTTTAAAAGAAAATTCCTCTTTAAAATTTTGAAAGATTGTGATGTTATTATATAATATTTAATAATATTTAAGAAATTTTAAGTTTTTGATCTTTTTGATCATGCATAATCTGAAATCGCTTTCAGAACTGAATTATGGCGTGCATAGGCAAATTGATTTTACTTCGAATATTAATCAAATATTTTCAATCACGTTTTCGCTCTACCAACCCTTGTTTCAAAACAAATATCATCAGTAATCTACATTCACTGTGTTTTACGAGAGTTTAGAGTTAGACAAAAGTAAACTGCTCATGGAATCACATTTTTTAAACTAAAATTTATAGTATTGCCTGAATCGGGTCTTTTTACCTGTGTACTGAAATTATTCGTTTCAAATGCATATTCGGATATCGATATCTTTTAATTGTTATATATAAATGCTGGTTATGCAACGGATCGATGAGCAGGCGTGTATAATAAGACCTTTGTTAAAACTTTATCAAACGAGAAGTCAAATTATTTCTCATTTTTCTTTTACCATACATGTCTTTTCGTGCTTGTTTACGAAGTGTTTTCTTTTCTCAAAAGAAACCTTATGTGTACGTTAAACAATCAAAACGAAAATTTAAATTAGTGATTAATAGTTTAGACGAATAAAAAATGAAAAAAAAAAATCAAAATCAACATTGCAAAATATTTTTCATGTTCACAAAGTTATTCATTAACCTATTATTTCATCCATTAAAACTAAATATTTCTTACTCTTATAAATGTGCGTTGTGCTTCACACTACTGTAATATAAGGAAACACGTGATCTGGTGACTTGTCGTATTAAGCTTTTAGCACAAGGTGTGTGTGCAGATAGTCTTTTTAATATTATGAATTTATATTTCCTCGAATATACAGAGGATTAAGAACCAATTTGTATTTACATTTACATTTATAATACATAATGTCAAAATTCACATTTTCGTTTATCTATTAGAAAACTCTCTCTTGACCAAGGATTTCCAAACATCCTTCGAAATGTCAGAGTTATTTTTCTTCATAAATATGGAAAAAGTCTGTTATTGATTCTGTGTCTGCATTGAAGGCGGATATTGTCATTTTTGTTTTTTATTTGTGTTCAATGACTTTTTTTTCAAAAAAAAATTAAATAAATTAAAATAGTCGACCACATAGTTATCTATACTGGTATCACTATCAATATCGAAATGCAATTTAGCATACTGTCTTTTAAATTTGAGGGGTAGGTGCAGTTTTAAATCTAATTTTGCTGTTTACTTCTCAGACGATCAGTCTTAAGGAAGCCGACTGGGGTTTTCATTGCTTATAAAAATTAAATTTAAATATTTATAATAATATTATATTATAATAGATGATATAGATTTTATCAACTGTGGTACCACAGCCCGACTCATCCGTGTACGACCTATCTCAACTAACATTGATCTCCCTGACCTCCATCTGGATCCGGGCCACAATTAAAGGGTGAAGGTCAAATGGCTAAAATGTAGCACATGTAGGAAATTCATATGCCTCCCTTTCAATGATAAAAATAAAAATAGCTCACATGTTTTAGACACTTTTGGGGTATAGAATAAAAGTATAGGGTCTAAAGTTTACAATGATATGCAGCAAGGTGCATTTCAAGCAAAAATTATGCCTAGAAATATGAATTGAAAAGAGCATTCATTTGGTTTGTTTACACTTTTTTTGTCAAGCGAGAGCCATACTGAGGTCATGACGTCAGAAGTTTATTAATAACTAGGGAATTCCACATTCAACACCCCTATTTCTGGATGTGAATATTTATCTGACACATTGCTCTATCATGTGGTCAAAGATATTTTGGAAATGAAGATTTTTAAAAAAGTTACAAGGAAAATAAAACACATGTTTTTACTATACAAGTCTATATGTAAGCTAATTGTGGTCCGGGTCCTTATGATGGGGTGTTTGAGGGATTCCCCTGAATTTATTTTTAAAGATATGACAATGAAATTTTGACAGGAGGTGGGTTATGCATTTTGAAATAGTTTCATAAAATTTTTTAAAAAATATTTTAACATTTTAAAATTAATTTTTATAAAAGTTAAAATTTTTTGAGTGATTGAAAAAAAAAATTTAAATTATGCATCCCAGAATGCAATATTTCAGGGGAAATGATATGAGATTCAACTTTCGGCAGCTCCCTGCTCCCCATTCGCGCATGCGCATTGAGACTTTTGTTTTCACTTCGGATTGTGAAAAAGAAAACACCTCGCACGCAGAATTGTGTTGCTGGTACACCATAATGAATATTCAATAACTTTCTTGTATCATAATCATGGCCAATCAAACGTCACGTCACAGATTTTCATGCATGATTTTTAATTACACCAATAGAAAATGTAGCTTTTGTCAGGTGACCGCATGGATACTCTCTCCTTCCTGTCAGTATTTTTAATAAACACATTTTACGTGCATGTGTTCATGAAAAAGGACGTCGGAATGCAGCATCCCCCAAGGATTTTAGAGTGTGGTGCAAATGGTTTTTTCCTTGTCAACTGTTTTTGGAGACCCCTTTTCTTTTAAATGTAGCTACGGACTTAAAGTGGTCGAGGTGTGATTCTGAGTGCTTAGGGCACCGACCTGGAGCCTCCCCCTTTCAAAAATTGCTCGATCCGCCCCTGGATTGTTTATGAAAACCTTTGGATATCAAAAAAGAAAAATTTGAAAATGAAGAAGGTAAATTCAAATGTTAATCGAAAATCAAGAAAAAAGATATACCCGTCGATAAATTTGATATACTCGAGAGTTGTCGTATTCACGAAAACGCTGTGTCAGGGTCAATACTATTACTCTTCATCTTTGGATGCATTTATATTGCAGCTTAAGCCCTATATTACAATAGGTGGGATATTTTAATATATTTCTGTGTGGAATTCATGATTGTCAAGAATTTGATTTCTCGTTGCTGTACATGTGGATTGAATATTTGAAGAGTTCCGTAAAATCATTTCGTAGTTTGGGATATATACTTACTGTAATTTTTGTGAAATACTTTTATTTCACTTGCAGAAATTTCGCCTTTGTAAATTATAAAGCCCATTCGTTCTGTAATTCAGATTCAGAATACATGTAATTTAAAATGATGAAATCGCCTAGGTGTTCAATAATTTATTTACACGGCACAGTTTTTGCTGGCTCAGCCCATCGGTGTATCTCCAGTTATTGTACACTTGACTTCCAAGGAAAAACACTGCAGCCATGATACAAATTAAATTTTAATTTATTTAGGTACACATCATCATCTGTAGACCCCTGGTCTTAAAGAATAGGTATGGATGACAGAGCTAGAGCACAAAAACTTATGTTTGTATGTCTGTCCATCCATCTGTCTGTCTAGCTGCCTGTTGGTCTGTAAGGCTTTGGGGTACCCATCTCTTATCTGCAACTCCTCTCATACCACTGATTGAAATTTGACAAGACTTTCATAGAATCTTTCATACATATTGCCATTGTGCATCTCCTACAGATGATCCGACAGTCAGATATTTTGGGTTTCCCGTAGCAAAACATGGTCAGATTTGGTCACTGCCATTATATTCATCATGTACATATGGGAGGTGGGGTATCATTTTAAGTGAGCTCATTGTTCACTACCTCTAGTTTATCAAGTTTTCTTGGTTGATTATGAACATGATAAATGAAGAGTAATATTTGAATCATTTATAAAGAGATTCCAGCAATATCAATATTTATGCCCTGTCATGAATATGGTCGGGGCATTTAGTGTTTGTCATGTCCGTCCTCCATCCTTCCGTCTTTCCATCACTTTGCCTTAAGCTCTGTTCAAAGCTTAGTTTCAAAGAGACTATCCAACATATTTTCATAAAACTTAATCAAAATATGCTGATAGATATTGGTGAGAGGTATGCAACTGCATCAACATCTTTTGACCTTGTCCTTTCCTTTGACCTTGACCTCACTAGTGTTTTCTTAAATCAGTGTAAAACTTCATATGCTGATACACACTGATGTAAGCAACTCACCTGTATTAACATTTTTGATGTTAACCTTTCATTTAACCTTGACCTCACTTTTATCGAAATTGTTTTTAAGGATATACGATCCTCAGCCAGGAAGGATAACTCTTTAATTTATGATTTAATTCAAAAGGTATCAAAATAAAGCTTGAAATTGAAATTTTTCATGCAACAATTTTCATTTTATGCCTCTATTTATGATTCAATGCTCTTTAAAGTTTTAACAAAGGGTATTTAAAAAAGTATTCGTTAAGATTAAATAGAAGAATAGCTGCAGATCTGTAGCGTTATGGCTTTATATATTTGTCTTTGACCATAACGCTAAAGATCCCGTAATGCTAAAAAAAAAAATGCAATTTTCGGTTCAACATTTTGTGAAGAATTTCTATACTTTTCAGCAATGGTCAATTAAATACCTTTCACTCCCTAAATTCTAAGCATTTTATTTAGCTAATCTATATATTTTATCCATCTCCCAACCCTTAAAAGTCATCTCTACTAGTGATAAACTTGCTTGATTAAAATTATTTGTTAGATTGCTGAAAATTTACTTCAAGCGAGTTTATTTCCTGTAGAGACAACTATAAAAGGTTGGAAAATTATAAATATTGGCTACAGAATGTGTCTAGAATTAGGAAGTGAAAGGTAGTTGATTGACCAATGCTAGAAAGTGAAGAAATTCTCCTGGAAAGAGCGCAAAAAATATTGCGCTGTAAATTGCACCTTTTTTGCATTACAGGATCTGTAGCGTTATGTTCAAATACAAATATATAAAGCCATAACGCTACAGATCTGCAGATGATAGAAGAATAACCACAACTTGTGAAAATTTTGTCTAGCTAATCAAGAGTCAATGACTATCTCGCGAGAAATAAGGTATTGTGAAAATTTAGTGATCAACAGTAGTAATGATAAGTAATGATGATAAGCAAAATTGTGAATGCCGTTTAGTTTAAATTACAAACCAAATTCAATCATTGGAAAAGTGTTGCATGATGCTCAGGTGACCTATAAAGCCCATGGGCCTTTTGTTTAAATGTTTACAAACTTATTTTGTATCAATAACTAAGGTCTAAAGTACAAGCTGCATGCATTGACTTTGTTAATTAATAACTTAATATCATATCATTATGTTCTTGCACAGGTCTAGGGAATGCCCCCCCCCCCCCTGGAATTTTCAGAGCTATTAAATGTATATTATAAATTAAGGGGATCACTTTTACTTGGTTTAGTATTATATTATAATACTAAACCAATTAAAAGAGACCCCCTTAGACACTCAGGACCCCTCCTTAAAAACTGGGATGTAAAATTGGTATGAAAGTCATAGGTATGAAGTTTTAAAAGTAAACAACTCCTCACCCTACCCACAAAATAGGTATTTCACTTATGGAAAAACATTATAATTTTTTTGCTTTTGACTTGGGTGGACACCCCTGCAAAAAAATTCCTGGATCCCCTCCTTTTATCACAATTAGGTATTTTATTATACCCACGCAACTAGTTGCGGGAGGTATAATGTTTTTGACTGGTCCGTCAGTCAGTCAGTCAGTCGGTCAGTCAGTCAGTGCGTCAGTCAGTCCTCATTTTTTGTCAGCACAACTCCTCATAAACGGCTGCACAGAATTTCGTCAAACTTTGCAGGTATTTAGGACACAATGTGTAGATGTGCATATTACCAGGAAATTCCGAATCCTTTATTTTTTCCGGGAATTTCCGCACTTTTAATCTTAGGCATTTGGCCATACCTTGAATATAGAGATGAACAGTTTGTCAGCACAACTCCTCATAAACCGCTGCACAGAATTTCGTCAAACTTTGCAGGCAATTATGACACAATGTGTAGATGTGCATATTACCAGGAAATTCCGAATCCTTTATTTTTGCGGGAATTTCCGCACTTTTTAACTTAGGCATATGGCCATACCTTGAATATAGAGATGAACAGTTTGTCAGAACAACTCCTCATAAACCGCTGCACAGAATTTCGTCAAACTTTGCAGGTATTTAGGACACAATGTGTAGATGTGCATATT
>PRKT01000336.1:266707-343042 GCA_003671525.1 Saccostrea glomerata
ATATATTCAAATATGGTCATATGTAACTTTTGTACATATTTGGTTAATTTGTTTGGCATTACAATAAATGCTCATTTACAACAAACACTTGGTTTTGATATTTGCAAAAAACAGAGCAGAGTAGACTCATTCATGGAGAAAATAAATTATTTGAGGAAGGTGGAAGACGATGGTATAAATATTTATATTAATCAAATTAAAGTCATGCGAGCTATCTTTATTGATTATGGAAATATTGAACATATATTAAAGTGACATATAGGTCCAATATGAATGGACCGGGAGTAATGTATTTACGTTTATATTGAATCTATTTATCTTAGTGGAAAACTATATACATGTCACTATAATAAAATATTTACATACTTACTTACACTAAGTCAAGCATAAGTGCTCAAAATCTAAAGTTTTTATTATTGAAGGTTCATATAGAAACAGATTTGAAGTTAATAACACCAATATGAAATTCTGATTATCATTTGTCTACCGAAATAAAATTATTTTTGCATAATTGAAAATAATTTAGCAAGTATAAATTTATTTAATTATAATGTCATTGTACATACAAAGTATGGAAGAATATGGAGATAACGAACATTATTCAAAGTCCATTTAACAATACGAAATAGGAGCAGAGCAAACACGGACCTCCGAAACATCAGAGGTGGGATCAGGTGTCATGGAAGAGTGAGCATCCTCTGCCAACCGGTTACACCCGCCGTGTGCTCCTTGTCATGATCAAGAAATAACGGCAAAATCCGTCGTTAATTCAGTGTACATGTATAAATAATGCACTAACAATTAGTATGAAAAACGTAAGTCAGCATTTGACTCAATGATAAATTATATTCGCTGACAAGGTCGACCATAGAATTTACGAAATATCGACCATAGAACTTACGAAATGATGACTTTAAATGAGACTGTTTATATTCTTGCTTCATCAACTTGCTTGTGAATAATTCACGTCATTTTGGAAATTCTTCATACGTATAGCATGCTTTTGCGTGTCGAATCAACTGAGATATATACACTCCGTATGCAGGTGATGAAGGTATATTACTGCATAAGGAAGGGAAGTTGACTATAAAACAGTTATAATCATCACGTTTATCATATAGCTTGGTTGTTAGAATACCATCAACGTCTTTTTGCAAGTAAAATATCCAAGTATGAAATACTTGTGTCGGACCCTGAGGTATCTTTTATTACAAATTGTGTAAAAAAAAATACGCGGCACTAATACGCTTCCTTAATTTTTGCATATTTTACGAATCACTTTGCATTTTTTTCAATTCAATTTTTAAACATAATATCCTTCTTGTTGTTTTCCTACGTTAAAGTTTACTTTTCAAACTTTTTACGGCATTGTGCGTTAGATCCAGATACTTCTTCGCTGAACTCGAGATGTCATTAGGCGGAAGCCGCCTGTTACATTTGCTTTGTTGACCCTTCGAACTCTCAAGATGTTTGCCCCGTTTTATGGTACTCCAAACGGATGCGGGATACAACCCACTAAATAAATTTGACCCCCTTCCCAATCTTTATCGTTATTATGAAATCAAAAAGCGTGTGTTATGGCGAATTTATTTTAACAATTTATTTTGATTTATGTAAAAAAAAAAAAGTCCAATAAAAAGAAGAACGAAAGACAACACATAAACGAATCGGGTTCAACATTTGATTGGCACGGGGACCTGAAGCAATCTTTAGAAATACCACGAGGGACTAAAAAGTTTAAGCATATCCGATCCTCAGCCAGGAAGGATAACTCCAAAAAATACATATTAAATTTGAAATATATCAAAATGAAGCTTGAAAATATTTTTTTTTCATGCAACAATTTTCATTATATTCATCTTTATAAGATTCAAGGTTTTTACATGATATGAAATAAAAAGTGATTTGTGGTGTCTTGCAATGATAGCAAAAGCCCATTACACTATGAATTATAGAATACATGACGGAAATAGAAGACAAAAAATACCAAATAAGTATAAAAACATGACAATTTTTCTGAATGCCTGGATACCTATCGTTTTTCACCAAAAAATATATTTGTTGATCAATTTGCAATTAGAAAATGCATAGTTCATATTCCTATTCTCTTTTTCATCAAAAATATTCGAGATTTGATGATTTTCACGACATAATATGATTAAATTTAATCTTGAACTCTAAAGAATCACTGTGGAGAAATTTACATAACTTTGTGGATTCAGAGATACTTTTATGAGTACTTTTGATTACTTAACTGCTAATTTTGAAAACACGAGGATCGGTCTACCTTAAGTAGCTAATTATGTTTAAGAATTAATGACAGGTACATAGCTACTGAGGAACTAAGCTTTTCAAAAATCTTGTATAAAATAGAAGAAAAGAGGTACATGTATGTAACTCATTTTATCAATTGTTTATTTATATATACCTGGCATGTACTACATTCGCGTAATAATCTAACATAAGGCGATTCAGCGTGAAATTATACTATCAACAAACCCATGTGGAGCACAAATGATTAACAATGGTTGAATGGAAATGACAGGCCTTCACTTCAAAATTAGCAAGATAACTCACGCTGTGTGATTAGCCTACCTTTTCTTGTCACCCTTATCTTTTTTTGTTTTAACTTGAAAATATCGCCTCCCTATGCAGGCATGCTTTAGATATCGTAATATGATAGCTGTCATGGTCGGGTCTTATCGAACGAACTGGTACTTTATTATTACCATGATTACATGGCTGGGTGAAATTATTTGAGGAATTACCATGCCGAGTCTGTGTATACATTTATATATCAGTTCTCATTTAATGTAAATACATGTATGTTGAATGATGGGCAAAAAGAAGTTAAGATGCAAGCATAAGAACTACTTTATATTTTAGTCCGTATAGATGTGTCCCTACGGAGGCAGTTAACAGAAAGTTGAATATAATTAAGATTGCATCGTGAATTTGCTCTGTGTCACCTCTAAATGGCAGAAGAAAACTCGATCAACTCAGCACAATCAACAACACTTTTCTGAAGGTGAGTACATCAATTTATTATATTTCTAGTGGAAAAATTTTTCATAAGTTCTGATAGATATTGTTGATAGCATAACAAAAGTTCTTGTTATGATGGCAAAAAGAACCGAATGCTATTTTTGAAAGTATATTTTGACATTTCTTTTTTTTTTTGTTGACTTGCTTATTTTCTTTTCATTTTTTTAAATATTCAAATACATGATTACTTTTAACAGCAGGCTTTGGAGAGAGAAAAAATACAGAAAAAAAAATAAGGGTGGTCAAATCGGTCAATATTCAATAATTGCTTACTCTGACTTTTTCCCAATTGAATACACAGTTACACGGTAGAATGTAAATAAAAGTTTGATTTTGAACCTAGTTAAATTAAGCTCTGTTAACCCACAATGCTGATTTTATCATGTTTATCAATGTAATACATGTACAAATCATTATCAATTCCATTGGAAATAATTTTTGGTACTAAAATTAGTTATCAAATGAAACACAAATGCACTACACCCAAAATTACAAAAGGTTGTTTTGATTAGATCTAATTGACAAACTGCTGTGTACATATGTAGGTTATATAACTAGCAAAAGAGAGGAGACGGATATTGTTGGTCAGGATCGCTAGTCTTATATCACATCATTCGTTAGTTGTTTTCAGTATACATACACTTAACTTACTACACAAGTTGACTTTCAGCAGTTTTGAATCTTTCTTTTTTTCTATATACCCACTTCACTCATGAAGTGGGTATAGTGGCATGAATTTCTATGCATGTCAGATTTTACTGAATGAATGAATGTAGATCTAGGCGATAACGGATGTTTCACAGCTAGGTGTGGATTAAAACATGGTAATTACCATTTGCATGTTTTAGTTATAATTGACAAGTTTTTTGATAAAAATGTGTTCCTTGAAATAAGAAATAATATGCTTACTAGTAATCGAGTACTTATTTTCAGTATTCGATACTTGGACGTTGGATCGAGTACCCGGTAAAGTTCACTTCCCTAGAAAATGTATTAAAATATATCATAAAAGGTTATTTGAAGTCCTTGATTTCATTTATTGAAAGTCGGATACATTGTAAAATAATTTTTAAAAAAACCAAAAGGCAGTTGTGATATTTATTGTTTTCTATTACTCATTAGTACTCATTTTTGTGTGAAATTTTGTATTTATCCATTTCTTGTTCCTCACAACCATATCTTACAAATTTTATGTATTACAACTTGCATTTCAATTTTAACATGTTATTCTTGACAAAAACTAGAGGTACTAGAGCAATGAGGTCACTTAATGATACCCCTGCCTCCCATTTGATTATAACCGAAAAGTCCATGTTTTGCTGTGGCCGGGAAACCCAAAATATGTGTCGGATCAAAACGAAAAATAGAAGGTGCACAATGGCAATATGTAATAAAGATTCTGTAATGGTTTTATTAAATTTCACTTAGTGGTATAAGAGGAGTTGTGGATAAGAGATGAGTACCCCAAAGCGTAACAGACGGACGGACGGACAGCTAGATGTACAGACGGACATGATTTGAACAAACTTGAATCTACACTACATGAGGTTGCTTCCATATAGATATGGTCAATTATGGCTTTGTTATTTTTGAGAAGATTTTCAAAGAATGTTCCTATATATTTCTATGTAAAACTTTGGTCAGCCGTTGTGGCCCCGCCCTACCCCGGGGGGTCATGATTTGAACAAACTTGAATCTACACTACCTGAGAATACTTCCATATAAGTTTCATCTTTCCTGGCACAGTGCTTCTTGAGAAGAAGATTTTTAAAAAAAATTCCTATATCGTTCTATGTAAAACTTTAGTCGTCCATTGTGGCCCCTCCCTACCCCCCGGGGTTCAAGATTTGAACAAACCTGAATTTTCACTACCTGAGGATGCTTCCATATAATTTTCAGCTTTTCTGGCATAATTGTTCTCGAGAAGAAGATTTTTAACGCATGCGACCATTTTTTTTTATTTATTCCCAATCATCTCCTCTTGGATGAGGGCGTGGTCCTTCATTTGAACAAATTTGAATTGCCTTCACCCAAAGATGCTCCGTGGCAAGTTTGGTTGAAATTGGCCAGTGGTTCTTGAGAATGTTACGAAAATTTGAAAAGTTTACAGACAGACAGACAGACAGACAGACAGACGGACTACAGACAAAATGTGATCAAAAAAGCTCACTTGAGCCTTCGGCTCAGGTGGGCTAAAAATGGTTATTTAGGTATTTCCACTTTCATAATTATTCTAATGCTTCAAAGTACAAAAAACTGCATTTACTTCCAAGTAAAATAGTTTTAATTTACCAGTTTTTGCAAAAAGTGAATCAGTTGCTATATGTCAACATAAAAAAAATCTTATATTTTTTGTATATAGTACTAGTATTATGAAATATATGTAAAATCTGGTCCAAATGCATCTTTCTAGGACAGAAAGTTCTAAAATACTTTTTACACGTACTTATGAATAGTTAATAATAGGGAATGAAATTTACATTAGAAATACAATGAAAAAAAATTATTTGAATCAAAAGACAAGAAAACCTTGTTGGAATATTTTCAGAGCATTCTTTTTTACTAGAATCACACACTTAGTTCATATTCAAAATATCTGTAAAATCAAATTAATTCAAGAAGAAACGTCAAAGTAAATGATAAACATGATATACAGAAGGCGCATGAAACTGTTTTTTGGAAATACGCAGCACTGTTATTTCATTTCATTTCATTTTATTCAGGTAAAAATATCACAGAATGTCATGATTAACAAATTAAAACATTACTGACTAGCATACTACTAGAAAAAGAAATACACACACATTATCTCAGCACCATGCTAATTAAAGAAGATCAATTTAACATATATATGTAATTATTATTAAATACATTGCATGACATACAGTTGATAGATATTACCTAAGGATAGCCCATAAAAGCCTTATTGAAAAGCTTATTTCCAATGGGGTCCTCAAATAACAGCCATGTTAGTAAACAAAAAATAACAAAATTACATAAACATTGGAATTTAGGCAGGTACTTTTATGAGTATAGCATAATGCTTTGAAAAATGACATGTTTACAGTAGCATATTTTGTCTTGATAATTATCACAAAATGCTTATGATACTAAAATAATAAATAAACAATAAAAATTAGACAAGCTTTTTATGTAGTAGCACTAGCATTTGTAGATAAAATAGATTTTACAGCTTTCTTAAAACTTTGTTTTGTTTTCACCTCTTTAATATCCAGTGGCAATGTATTCCAATCTTTGATTGCATTATAGAAAAAAACATGAATACTCTTTCCCTTTTATCTTTGGTATAATTCTTACTTGTTGCACTTCTTGTGATATTATTATTTAAAACAAAATGTTCATGGAGGTAAGCTGGTGCATTACCATGATATATATTAAAAACATGATTTAATCTTAATTGTTTAGCTCTTTCCTCCACTCTTAACATATTTAGAGAGTTTAACATATTGTTAGAAATACTCTCTCTAGGACTAAGGTTTAAAATGAACCGTACTACTTTGTTCTGGGTTACTCGTAATCAGTGTTTCAGTTGCTTGTTTATTCCACAATACCAAGAAGAACTGGCATAGTCAAAATAACATTGTATCAAGGCAGAACATAGGGTCTTTCTAGAATGTGTACTAAGACAGGATGCATTTCTATATAAAAACTTAATTCTAGCATTAACTTTTTGTATGATACTTAAAACAATATTTTCACATGAAAGAAACTTGTCAATACAGATTCCTAAATATTTAACACTGTCAGAACCTTAAATAATATGACCATTACACACAATTTTAAAATCTGTGATACTTTTTAGCTTTCTTGGAGGACCAAATAAAATAGATTCTGTCTTACCTAAATGGAGTGACAATCTATTGTCAACTAACCAAGAAGAACATTTGTCAAGAACAATGCCCAGTTTTTGAGCAATAATAATAGGATCTCTGTGTGCATAAAAAATGGCACTGTCATCCGCATATAAAATTAATTTACAGTCATCATCAATACTGACAGTCATATCGTTGACATATATTAAAAATAAAAGAGGTCCTAAGATGCTGCCTTGAGGAACACCACAATTTACAGTATTAAAGTCTGAAGAAGTATTGTTGACATGAACTTGTTGTTGTCTACAAGACAGATAAGATTTGAACCACTCAGTGGATAAAACTCCTAAAACTTTTAACTTATCACATAAAATTGTATGATCAACAGTGTCAAAAGCTTTTTGCAAATCCAACATTACCATACCTGTAAAAAGCCCTTTGGATGTATTACTTTTAATCAAATCTAACATATGTATTAAACAAGTATCTGTTGAAAATTTGTTTCTAAAACCTGATTGATAAGAATACAACAAGTGATTATTGTTTAAAAAATCTAAAAGTTGAACATGGACACATTTTTCCAAAATCTTTGAAACTATACATAATATACTGACTGGCCTATAATTTCCCACTTCAAGGGAATTTCCTTTCTTGAACAAAGACTTGACTCTTGCCATTTTAAAATCATCTGGTACAATACCGGTGGTTATAGATTTGTTTACAATGGACATTATAGGTTCTTTAATATAAAAGGCACCATCTTTTAAAAACCTTGCTGGTATATTATCTAAACCAGTACTTCTATTTACATTCAAACTTTTTAGTTCTATGTATATAAAATCTTCAGTCACAGGTTGAAGTACAAAAGTTTTGTTTTCTATGTTTTTATCTGCATAAAACTGTCTAAAAACCCTTGAGGTGACAGAAAACATATATGAAGGATTAGGTAATTTGCTTACAAGTTTTAATGCAATAGTTGTAAAAAAACAGCTAAAATAATCTGCTAAAGTTTTCCCTTCATGTTGTACTATACCATCTATGTTTAAGACAATGTTTTTAAGGCCTTCTATGAGAAATCAACGGAGAATAGACTTGCTAAAAAGGGGTATTTTTAAAAATTGAATTTATTTTAATTAAGCTGTTTTGTTATCACAGAACTTTAATACTTATGGAAATAGGATAGTATAACCCACTCTGTACTGTATGAGGTTTAGTCCCATCGATGGACAGTCACGTGATGAATGCATAGTTCGTGTACTGAATGTAGGTCATTAACAAATTTCAATATCGCAAGGGTATACTCTAGCTGAAATTAAAAAAAATCAAGCTTTTAATTGTTTCTGCATACTTTGTAGTTTCTGAAAAGTGCTGCTGCTTTGAATAGAACTCGCATTTTAATAGATAATTTTCAAGTAAATAAGCCAATGTCGAAATGTTTGACTTTTACCAGATATTTTGTTTTTTAAAGAAAGCAGCAGCACTTTTCAAGTTAAGGAAAATATCCTTTATCTATATTCAAAAAAATATTCAGATCTTTGCAGTGTATGCCCTTGCGAAAGTACGATTTTATAAGGCATCTCCATGTAAAATATACGTAACCTGTACATAAAAACACGACATAATTAATAAAATACATTTTCTTGGTTGTTAATTAATAGTTGCACTAAACAAAGGATATACGTTGGTATTTATCGACTATTTAAAAGCTGTGAATAATATTTCGTTTAATAATAAAACGCATTTTTCATTGTTAAAAAATTCCTCAAACTGCCTCTCTCAGCACATGAAATACGTCATTTTTACCAATATGGCGTCATGTTTACTACTTCATCGCGATCAGTGCTTTGTTTAATACCAGCTACATGGGATTTAACAAGCAACTTTTTTTAATGCATTGAAAAGTTATATTGTTGTTTATTATGCTAATACAGTTAAAAGTTGCAAATTATTTCATTTTCAGGTATTATGAGAAATACATAAAAGTCATATTTTTTGTGACGTCATAGTAAACTTTTCCCGTATAAATTAGGCCCCGCCCCCTTTATCAAGACTTAACAATGCTGCGTACAGATCTTTCCACAAAAATTCTTCTGGGTAACAAATTCTTTCCGTATACAGTCTACGCTGCTTGATTTGATGTTGATGAACAAAATATTGTAAACAAAAAAAAAACAATAAAAACAGATGGATAAATCTTGTAAAGCTAAAAGCATTGTTAATCAAAGTACTCAAAACTACAGAGAGCCGTGCTCTTTTACAGAGTAAAATGAATTTCTTACATGAATCACGTTTATATTCTGATGAAAAAAATTATTTTAAAACTATCAATATAAATGATAAGACACTGAGTGACAGTGAGTTTATCAATCCTAAGAACACGGTCCTATTTTGTCAGAATCAGAATTAATCTGGTACCGCAGCTGAATGTAAACAAACAGTCCAGTCTGGTTCCCTCTCCTGCTTTACCTCGTATGTGTAGAGAACTACGACAACACTGATTATCAAAAATCCTTACGCTAATGAACTATGTTCTCTGACTTAGGACTGAAGTTTTCAAAGTCATTACTAATAATGTTTATTGATGTAGATAAAACTTCGTTCTATTTTTGTTGCTTTATTTAGCGTTTGTATTATCACAAAAGCGGTTGAGAGTAAGAACTATATTTTTGCATGTAACTTTAAAATGGCGACTATGGGGTTGACTTCCTGCCTTGAACAGGATAACATAAGCCGGCAATTGCTCTTTGAGCAATAAGCCCGGCTAAAAATGATAATAAAATTTTGTTTATGTCTGATCATAAGCTAAGAATATTTTTTCTGTTCATCATATTTTTGATCATATAATTCCTGAACAGATTCTTTGGATAAGGATTCCCAGATGGATGTGTTTTCATAATTTCAACTGAATATAATGTTTGCTGGGGAAAGTACTCAGGATTTTACAACGGCGCATCATGATACATGTACATCATAGTAAGTCTATAGTACACTAAATCAGATGTTAGTATAAAAGTAGTGATTCAATTTAAAAGTATATATTTCAATCGAAATTTGAAAACCGCATTAGTTTTTAACATTTAAATTACTTTTAGAAAACAAAATATGCACATTATTCATCATTATATTTTTAAGATTCATCCATTTTCTCTTGAGGAAATGCGTGCATTTTAACGTTAAAAAACTTGGAGTATGGGTCCAATTGGAGTAACAATAATTTTAAAATCTGATGTGCCGTCCACAACCATTCCAATGAAGTGAAAGCAATTTTGGTCCTCTTTTGTTGCCATCGGATCAAGCTGAAAAACTAGTGCTCCAGAATCTGCAGGAAGGACAAAAGATGTACCAGTTCCCAAACATTCAAGCTGAGAATGGTACACAAGCGAACTTTGAGAAAATGGTTTACCTAGATCTCCTATATCCATAGACCATTTGACAGATATTTCGTTTAAAATTTCGTTTTAAATCGTACATTGTTTCATTCTCTCAAAATGGCGTAAATTTACTTAATAAAGAATAATCGAAGAAAAATAATATAGCAGGGATATTTCTTTATTAAGTAAAGTTACGCCATTTTGAGAGAATGAAACAATGTACCATTTACTGATTGTCGTAATTAATTAGCTTAATTAATTCGTTCAATTATGTAAATCGCACTTCACCCGAGTATACCCGATAGACCGGACGCATTTCATAGCGGTCCGGATTTCTTTCTTTATTAGTGTTCTTAAAAATTTCCAATTCATCATGTAATTAAGTATGTAAATATCTAGTGTTTAGTAGTTTAGTAGTAGTGCTAGTTGTTTTTGTTTCTCTTTTTCCTTTGTTCTTATGACTTTTTAAGTTTTTTCTTTGTCCTGAGGAAGGAACAGGGAGTCCCGAAAATTTGACAATTATTATTCTTCGTGTCGTTGGTCATTTTTAGTGCTTTATATAAATTTCCATCCGTGACCTTGTATCTACTTGGTAGATCCGACATTTAGGATATACAGTGTTGCTGGTTTTTTAGTGCTTTATATATATATATATATATGCTTTGACTTTACTCAGAAAACTCCCATTTCATTTATATACTAAAGATTTGGCAATTTTTGGGGATTTTTTTTTCTTCTGTATTTATTTAAAGTTTTACACGGCGTTATTACACCATCTAAATCATAGCGAACTGGTCTCCGGTGAGCCGTAACGTGACCATACGTCACCATTTTCCGTGTGTTGTGTTTACCACTTTCCCATTTCAAATGCTCAGGAAACTGTCAAAAATTGACCAAATGCATTGAAAATTTTAAGAAGACAACAAAATAAATTGTGGAATTGAATAAGGATAATTTTGACCCTAATCTTATCTATTTAAATATTTTATTTCATATCAATACTCCTGTATATTCTTATAAAACCTTCGTTTTTTGACCTTGCGCCGTAGGGCCGTACCCTGTGCATATTCAAGCATTATAAAATCTATATTTTTGTGTATATTTCATCCAAAACATTATAATTAACTTAAATATGACAAATAAACATTTAACTGAAAATTTCAGCTTATTACGTCCATTATTTTTTGAGAAAACGCTTTGTCCACGATTTTATGGGACAACCCTCGTACTTGTTTAAATAAAATATATTAATTTTCAGTATTTGGGGGAATTCACCTGTCATTTCATTCGGAATCACAAGGAATTTGCAATATTAAATGTCTTATAACAGTTTAAAAAATTAATTCCATATATATTTTTATTAGATGATAATGTAAATCAAAACCTGATCTGTCAATGCTTACTTTTCCCAGGCCAAGTAATTTCTAATCATGCAAAAATCTGTATTACTGAAATCAATCGTTAATCAAACGGCACATAAACTGTTTTTAGAATTTCGATCTGTACAATGCACATTTACTTACATTATTTAACAATAAAATTCTAATTTTTATAAAATCTAA
This sequence comes from Saccostrea glomerata, assembly GCA_003671525.1. Classification (NCBI taxonomy): domain Eukaryota; kingdom Metazoa; phylum Mollusca; class Bivalvia; order Ostreida; family Ostreidae; genus Saccostrea; species Saccostrea glomerata. The sequence continues at coordinate 278,519 of PRKT01000336.1, forward strand.
TGCCTATTTTATGGAAATGGTTACTGATTCGATTATTGGCCGATGATCAGTTGGTTAGGGTTAACCGATGTCACCGATTTATCGATTCTGAGTTTCAACCGATTTGACAACACTAATATTTACTGTAGTGTCCGCATTACAACTGCTTTACTTACAGTGTAGAAGTTAAAACTTGACTTAAATTAAAATCTTGATATCTTCTTTTATAAGTTTCCACTTATTCAGTTTAAACACCATATATTACATATTGACTTACAATACATGTATTTAAAATAAGACTGGAAATAAGTCTTAAGATATATTCCAGTAAGCTTTAATTGTAACCTTAAATGTTTGAATTGAATATTTAGATAACTATAGTGATGATCAGTTGTAGTCATGTTACATTTCTTTGAAAATCTATGAATTAATAAAGCTGTTGTAGACTCGACAGGGTTGTGGACTCTACAAAACACAATATACTGTAAACCAACTTTTATTCGCAGGGATATTTTTTTTTGCAATTTAACGGGCGTAAACTTGTTCGCGATGATTAACTTTCATGATAAAAATGCTAAAAATATTTTAATCTATTATGAATTACGTAATTAACGGTAAATAACAATTTCTTTAATCTTACATCTAAGGGCAAACCACTCTAACTGCATAAAATTACCCAATAAATAGAGCTCTTTCCTGTGCAGTGTTTAGAGCGTCCTTAAGCAGCTGCATGATCAGATCTAGAGATTACCAGTTAGCTCCTGACGATAAACTCATTAATTTCTCTCTAATTTAACATGCAAATTTCTGCTATCAAAATTCTTCTTGACCAGTGCTTGATAATTATGCCCATGGGACAAACTGAATTCCTCTCAAAACATTGACATTTGTTACAGATTGCTGTAAAGTATATGATGAAAAAATATGTTTTTACTTTATTTAACATTTTTTAATAAGGATACAACTATATTTTTTACATTTTTTAGGATTATGAAATTTAAAAGACTTAAATCTTTTAAAAATTCACTTATTAATAAATTAAAGGTCACAGTGACCTTGAAATAGGCTGCGACACACCTTCTACTTAAGATGTATGCTTTTGCCAAGTTTGAAAGCTTTGTATATAAATACATGTAACAGGTGTTAAATTCTCCCAACTTCATCAAGGAGCCATCTTCAAACCTTTTGGGAATCATGGTCTTTTCTCTCCAAATTTTTTATTATTATTTATTGTTCCTATGGGTATCTTGAACAATAATATAGGGTGCATGCATTGACATGTAAAAACTATTTCTTTTAAATGCAAGATTGAATATTTGTTGTAGCTAATGAAACATTCTTCATTTTCTTTCTTCTTGACTTTAAATTCATTATATTGTTTTTATTACATTGAAAATATAAATTTGAACTGTTTGTCATCTTTGTGCAACTGTAAACACTGTAAATTGACTGTTTAAAAAAAACAAGTAAATAAATACATTATAACATAAAAAATCAAATCAATTTTACTATTAACTATCACATTCTTTTTTTTTTTTTAAAAAGGCTGGTAAATAAATGTTTTGACAGGCAATAAATTACAATTAAGAGAATTAGAGAGGAGAGATCTTTCCTTCTGTTGTTGAATTCTCAAGAGATAAAGATAATACATGATCAGAGATGCCCAACTTCCCACACTTAAAGCTCATTAATTATCTTTAACTGGATACATGTCCACTCATATCTCCTTAAGGACAAATGGATTGATTATAATTGGAATTTTTCTAAGTCCAAAGGGCATAACTCTGTAAAAGATGGCACGATCGTACCCCAAACAGGACTTGGCCTAGATATTTTTCTGATAAATCTGTATACTAAATTTCATTTCAGTATGTGCAAAGATTGTGAAGAAATAATGAACGGAAACTAAGTGGACCGACAGACCGACGGACAGCAGCAAAGCAATATGCCCTCCCTTCTTCGAAGGGGGGCATAACAATATCTTATTTTAGGCCTAAGAGTTACAATCTGTCTTTTAAAATTAAGATACATACATGTACATACATGTGGTAAGCATCATAAGGGCTTCAACCGTTATGCAAATTATCCAGCGTTTCCAACTTTCATTGATGCCCATGCATACTCTACTAATTAGACAGTGATTCCTTAAATATCAATTTTATCATAGTTCTGATTTCATAAACCTTAAATTTTGCTTTTAACTGGCATTTGTATGAAATTGTGTTTAGCAATTATTCCAATTTCTTTTGCATTATTCTTATTATAAAACTTATTTTAAGTCTTTTAAGTCAGATAAATAAAATAATTTTCCTACCTACTGACCAAACTTGAAATTTAAGGGTCGGGTTAGTGGAAACAAGATATTTTTAATAGTGGTTTTATGAACTTTGAAAGTCAGTCAAGTACATACCCTTTCTTTTATAAAATAATGCTTTCTGTAATTTTATGATAGAAACATTTACATGTAATTCAAAATACTTATCATTAAATGAATGAAAATGTGCTCACCTGAGCATTCTGGCTAAGAAAAAGCAGAAATATCAGTCCTGAGGATGCTTGCATTAAAATATGACCAATTATGAATGGCTTTGTTATTCTTGAGAAGAAGATATTTAAAGAGTTTTCTTATCCAAATGACACTGACCAATGACATCCAGTTACTGTGATCGATGTGTAAGTACACCATTGGGCTCTAGTCTCTCGGCTTTAACTAGTTAACCACAGAGCCCCGCCCACCAAGTTGCAAGGAAATTTTGAAAGCTGGTTCACAAGCAAAATACATGCAAAAACTGGTTAAACAGGTGTTTGCCAAAGCTCTGCAGCGGATGAGGTTTATACTTTTCTTTCTATTATCTGTCATGATACTGCGTTCACTTGGAAAAATAGTGTTTCGGTCATTGTCAGTTCCGATAAGGAGCACATGTTATTTTAGCGCAGGAGGTCGTAGCAACATCGAAAAAAATAGGCCAGCAAAAGTTTAAAATAAGACATTCAAATTGCTTTTCTAATTAAATTATTTTAGATTCAAGACATTTTTCGGCCTTTTATTGTCATTAATTTAAAAGTTGTTGGTTTGTTTAGCGATTAGTTGGTGAATAATCAGGAAAAGATATAAGCGGCAATAATGGGTACTCTTCTTCCTGGTCGTGTTTTATTTCTCTCTTCCGTTTTTCTCCGGAATATCTTCTTTGAGAATTCCGAAAGAAACAGAAAATGATCACTTCCGGAGAGAAATCATGGCGGACAAGATTATGAAGATAGGAGAATTGTTGATGTTAGATGATATATTGGAAGATTCTGACGAGTTAAATAAGGATGACCCATTTGTAACTATTTGTTCACTTGCGGCATTGATGTACGTAATGTTGTTAAGGCCTCGAAATGATAGAAACATTGGAGAAAAGTAGAAAAGTAATTATGCTTACGTTGTGGTTAGATCAGTAGATGCCAAGTAATAAAGTACATGGTTACTGTCTTAAAATACAAGCGATAGGCCTATTTGGGTAAGAAAACGTGAGATACAGTCGTGTGCCAAAAGTGAAGATAATTTTATTTTTTCTCTATATATTTCATTGAAAACAACATATTTTAAAATCATTGGCAAATGGTCAATTTTTGTCCAATTTCTTTATTTATTGCAGTACTTAAACCAGAAAATGTGTAGTTTTCTTTCTTTAAAAGATCATTAAATATTTAGTCTTTGCTAAAAGACAGTTCATCAATTGACATCAGTTCTAAAATTCAAGATCAACGTTGACAATATAATTCATTGTGAGTATGTGACTTAAAAATTCATGTCGCAGTTAAATATTTTTGAAATATCAATACTGATCGGATAAAAACTATTGTTTATATCAACTACAACAATTTATTGGATTACCAAGAAATTTGTGATAAAATCTGTCAAGAAATGTTGTCATACCAGTGATTTTAAAAAATGTTCATGTTGTTTTCAATGAAATATATAGAGAAAAAATATAATTATCTTCACTTTTGGCACACGACTGTAGAGGGCGAGGCTTGCCGAGCCCTTTTGCGATTTCGACCCGAGCCCAAATATCGCTTATATCACAGGCACCTGAATTTTTATCAATAAGTTGCTAATAGCCAAATATCGAAAAATTCTACCCCCTCTATATATAAATACATATTTATATATATCTCGTTAGGTTTTTTTGGCTATAAAAATATGTATTTATATGTAGAGGGGGTAGGATTTTTCTATATTTGGCTTATTTAGCGACTTATTGATAAAAAATTCAGGTGCCTGTGCTTATATCGATATTTCAAGACAGTTATCATGTATTTTGTTTATCCTGCAATATTTTTTTTAACATTTGTTGATTTAAACGTCCAAAACTAGCTATTTTCGACAGATTTAGGCACATCTCTGTCGTGGAAATAAAAATGCCATGCCCATGGCATAAACATTGCAATATATATGACGTCACAATGCTTTTAGAACGTCGAGATACATACATGAGGCTTTATTAGGTTACCTTTATTAGGTCAATGCAAGGGGTAGTTGCAGGATAAATAATATTATCACTTTTAGTATTTTATACAATTGTATGGTGGCAAGCCAAGATAATTATATTAACATGCAAAATAATTATGTTAACATGCTACTTATTTATGTCAAATTGCGACTACTTTATCAATCAGGGGTGTGACTGAAATCCATCATTTTTAAAAATGATGGATAATGGTCATTTCTTCTAAATATATAATGTACACGATCTTCTGATTTTTGTAAATATGACTTCTTTTCATCATATTTCCATTCCCAAGTCAATTTTTCCAACCCATTTACTACGGTTAATTAGATATATTACACTATCCCACCATAGACCCTTGTGTAGAGAAACATCTTGACAAGTAATTGAAACCAAAATAATTTAGTACGCCCCGTAAAACTAACAAGATAATTAAGTGCGCTTAGACCTAATAATTTGAAAAAAAATGATGAAATAGTCACTTTTAATATCAGAGGTATAACTCTATTTCTAAAATAAATTTCAAAATAGAAATGACTGTTTTTCTTCATTTTTCTAAAAAAGATGAATTTTCATCAAAAATCAATTTAATGACTAGAAATCATTTTTAAAAATGATGGATTTCCATCACACCCCTGACCGTTTATGTGAACATGCGAGTTATATTTTTACATCAAATATATTTATGTCAACATGCAAGATAATAAGTTGCATTTCAACATAATTATCTTGCATGTTAACATATATAAATAAGTTGCATGTGTACATAATTATCTTGCATGTAAGTTGCAGAAATATGCCATATCATCATATTCAATGTGTTCATATCAACTGATCAGACCATCATTACAAAATATCTTTGTTTTCTCACACCCGACCCTAAAACAGGTCCAGGAAAATCACTATATTTAGCTATATAGCTTAATTTACCTATATAGCTTTATTTACCTATACATGTATAATATAGCTTTATTTAGCTATTTTAGAATAAGTTTCTGTTTTATGAAAAGCAGACAAAAAGTCGCATGAAAATTATGGCTGCTATTTCCTTTAAAAGGTTTGATAAAAACAACCTAGGACATAGATCTATAGTAAAAAAAAATTGCGTCTTTTAAACACTTTTTACCCCAAAAATGCATCTCTATTGTTTGGATAGCTGTCCCTCGCTGGAAGTGCGATGATCGAGGCATGACTAAGTGTGATTGCCTTCCATTGTGCTGATCATGAATTATTACCAATCAATTTTCTTGTTGACCAAAACTGACTTTTTGTTGCTGTTTTTTTCATAAAACAGAAAATTACTCTGAAATAGCTAAATTAAGCTATATTATATAGGTAAATAAATCTATATAGTATATTAGGTAGATTTAGCTACGTAGCTAAATATAGTGATTTTCCTAGACCTGTAAAATTTCAAGTTGGGTAGGTAATATTAACCAATTGTGCAATGCTTCCATTAAATTCATCAGATTTTTCACTTAATGATAGTTATATGATAGAAAGTTTTAGACTTATTGAAAAAAAAAATGAAATGTCAAAATGAATCCTTGTTTTCCACTTCCACTGTTGTGCTATACTGCCTTAGTGTAACTGGTCAGCACGCCTCATGCATGAATATTTTTTTGCAGTGAGGAGGTCCAGGTTCAAGTCCTGGGGGCAAAAAAAAAATTGAAGGGGATTCTTTACAAACATGTGCAATATAATTATGCCATCATCTTCAAATCAAATAAATTCTACATACTTTTCTTTCATTTACTTATAGGTACAGATCTCATCACGTTAGAGTACAGAACTATGCTACTACTGTTGTGGACAACTACATAGCCACCGACTTCAAGAGAATATTTCGTTTCACCCAAAATTGCTTCGAGTCACTGGTTGAAGTTTTGTCATCAAGACCTGAAATGCAACTAAATGATGAACGTTTTGGAGGTCGGGAAAGAGTAGGGTTGGAAAAAACAGTACTTGTTGCTCTAAGATACTTTGGTCACCAGGGAAGTGTGAGGTTGATCGCAGATATTTTTGACATTGCAGACTCCACAGTTATTTCATGCAGAAACCGTGTAGTCGCATCTTTGCTAGGATTAAAGGACGCATACATAAAATGGCCAATGGACAATAGACTCCAGTTTAGTATTGCTCACAAATTTCAAGAAAAGAGAGGTTTCCCAAATGTCATTGGAGCCATTGATGGAACCCACATTCAGATAACACCGCCTGCCGAGCATCCTCAAGCCTATGTGAACAGAAAAAGTTACCACAGCATAGTTTTACAGTGTGTCTGCCTACATGATACTTCTTTTTCTAATTGCTTCATCGGGTGGCCAGGAAGTGTACATGATGCTCGGGTCTTGAAAAATTCTGACTTGTGGAATGAAGGCCAGAATATATGTGCTGATCATCACATACTTGGGGATGGGGCATACCCTCTCAAGAATTGGTTGCTAACACCGTATAGAGACAATGGACACCTAACAGCTGAACAAAAACGCTATAACTTTATTCATGCCTCAACAAGAGCCGTCATTGAACGTGCCTTTGGACTTCTGAAAGGACGTTTTCGCAGGCTGCACTACCTAGAAACAAAGAAACTCCAAACATCATGTGATATTGGAATAGCGTGTTGTGTTTTACACAATTTCTGCATCAAACACGGAGACATTGGTGATGAATTTGTCGAGGAGCAGTTTGAACATATCAATAATGATATTGCCATGGGTGCCATTGATGAAACAGGCTCAGCAAAACGAGATAGGATAGCAAGAAACCTACATTAGTCAGAACAATTAACACCGTCTTGTCTGAACAATTACAATGTTAATATGCATATTATTTTTATACCCCCGCAAACGAAGTTTAGGGGGGTATATTGGAATCACCATGTCCGTCTGTCTGTCCGTCTGTCCGTCTGTCTGTAGACAAGATTTTGTCCGGACCGTTTCTCAGAAACTGTTGGATGGATTTGTCTGAAAATTTATACAATCATTACTCACCATATGAATGTGTGCACCTGGGATTTTCATCATGATTGGATGATTTTTCTGCATTTTACAGGCGTTTTTTCTTTTTTATTTTGTGATTTTGTTTGGCTCATAACTAGAAAACTATTAGACTTACAATCATCAAACTTGGACAGTTTATGCATCTTGGGTAGACGGTGTGTCTCGACCTATTTCAAGGTCACTGTGACCTTTAATTTAAGTGATTTTTTTAAAAAAAACTTAAGTCTTTAAAATTTTAAATTTCATAATCCTAAAAAATGTAAAAATATAGTTGTATCCTTATTAAAAAATGCTAAATTAAGTAAAAACTTATTTTTTATCATATACTTTACAGCAAATTCTGTAACAAATGTTAATGATTTGAGAGGAATTCAGTTTGTCCCATGGGCATAATTATCAAGCACTGGTCAAGGAGAATTTTTGATAGCAGAAATGTGCATGTCAAATTAGAGAGAAATTAATGAGTTCATTGTCGGGAGTTAACTGGCAAGAGCATCATGCAGTATTATCTTAATTCATCTCTTGGGAGTTGGGCAAAAAGAAATGGCCTTATAGTTGCTTGTGTTAATTAAGAGTTCTTGATGGCTGTAGTTCAGATAAAGATCTTTCAATTGGTGTAATGTAATTAAAACAAATTGATGTTATAGTGTATGATTAAAACTGAATTATTATTGTATAATATAATTAAAATTAATTATACATGTGTTCATTGAAAAAAAATTACATTTCAATTTTTATATATTTGCAACAAATTGCAGTCATGTACGTCTCACTTAGAATTCTGTGTCAATCTGTTAATCAAGGTTACTTGATTTTCTTGCACCCTAACCAATTTATGATTATCGAACAATATTTGATGGGCGTATCATGCTGTGGTGGGGCACTTTATTAGACAATAGTGAACACCTCTTACTAGATCCATAAAATATTTCTGAATTGGCACCTACTCTGAAAAACCCAGCGGGGGTATTTGTCCCTATTGGACAGTTCTAGTTTGAATTTAGAACAAACTGTACATTATCTGTATTTCTCAACTAGTTGCAATTACTCATTCTGTAGTCTTATGCATTATTATTTAGAAAGACTCATAAACATCAAAATGCTTCATAATAAATTTTAATGATCTCTTTCTTTCTCTGTATATATTTATACACATGTACATGTGACATGATTTTCTATTTCAATTGTAGCAAATTAATCATAACAGCTATTTGCAGAAGAAAAGATTATGTACTAAAATTATCTTTGAAAAAAGAATCCTTAAACAATAGTTTTGTTTTATTTTCATTTATTTATGCATGTACAGTAGTATAAAGATCCCAACATTTTATGTTGTACATATATAATTATGCAAAAATATTAATTGATATGTTTTGTTTTATTTTCATTTATTTGTTCATGTACTATACAGTATTAAAGATCCCAACATTTTATGTTGTACAAAAATAAATTATGCAAAAATATTAATTGATATGTTAATTACTTGAAAAAATGCATTTTTTAAATTTACCTACTTGGCAATTGAAGGAAAAAAAAGAAGGTTATTTCATAGGGTTAACTGCTTTTTCCCATTGACAAACTTCCTAATTAAAGTTAATTCTTTTTCATTTCCTTGATTAACTCTCCAAACAAATGGAGTTTTTCATTGTGCATTCGTGCACGCTCGGCTCTTTCTTCTTCCTTTTCTTTTCTTTGGTTTTCTATATAATCTTTCAAAAACTCTAAAACCTCACTTGAAGCACCCACTTTGCGTTTTTTTCGGTCAGCTCTAGTAGGATCTACATTGTTATTTTCATCACACTTTGCAATTTGTTCTCCTTTTCTCTTGCTGCCTGAACTTGATGACGGTGTGCCTGAACTTGATGACGGTGTTCCTGAACTTGATGACGGTGTGCCTGAACTTGATGACGGTGTGCCTGAACTTGATGACAGTGTGCCTGAACTTGATGACGGCGCAGACAGTGTTCCTGAACTTGATGACGGTGTTCCTAAACTTGATGATGCCGTTCCTGAACTTGACAGGATTCTTGAAGAAATATTTTTCTCTATAGTTGTACTTGAAGTAGCAACAGGATTAATGGACGGATTACCATCAAGAATTTCTTCTAACTCTTCTTGGAATGGGCAGGTCTTCTTGCCCGATCCACTCTTGCGGTTGTTGTCTTTAGTTCTTTTCAATGCCGAGATCAAAGTTTTCCATTTTCCCATCACCTGGTCCCCAGTAAACTTGAAACCTTTTGATATTAAGGACTCAGATATTTCTGTCCACATCTTCTTTTTAGTAATTTTTCCGATCTGAATGTCATCCATCCTATTTTTCATTTCACATAATAATAACTTTGTTGCCTGTGCAGGCCAAAACACAGGGCCATGATTTTCCTCTGATTCTGGACTCAATGAAGGACAGGTAGAACTAGATGCAGAGTGTGGTTTTCCTGCAACAAAAGAAATATTGACATATATATCTTCAATTTTCGGTCCAAAAAAATCTAAATTAAATGTTTCATATGTTAAGTTAAAAAATACAGTCTCCAATACATGTATTATGTCTGCAGATATTAAATTCCTTAATAGGTTATACTGTTTGAATAAATTTAAGAGTGATGGGCTCTTATTTACAGCTTTGTAAATCTATTATTGTGATAGGAATTTCATGCAATATCTGTAGGTTTTGAGTTTATACGCTCACTTAAGTTCTTCATGCATAGTCAAAAAACACAAAATGTTAATCAGGTTTACAGGTGCCCCTGGGCCTTTTCTCTCAAAAATTATCTTTCAATGTGATAAGATCTATACCAACAATTCGAAAAATTACTTTAAAACAAGTGATTCATAAAATCCACCCTACATTCTATATATAAAACATTCCCAAACAGAAAAGATTTTTAACAAACTACTATTAAACCATCAACAAACTACCAACAAACTACATTTTTGTGGTTTGTTAAAGTAGTTTGATAGTATAGCATTTAATGAACCACTAACAGACCACTTTTTCTAAAAATAGCTGCAGTGGTTTGTTAGTCTTTCATTTCTGGTGATTGTGATTTCTTTATAGTTTGTTAGACTTGGTATCTTGCAACAGTGTTTTATTAGTATAGCATTTACATCTAACCACATGGGAAATTACTTTACAGACGTGTTTACGGTTGAATTATCTAGAATTGTTGAAGTTTCCAAGCACAGCTTATCTCTTTACATCCGGTGTTAGCTATTAATTTGCGCCAATTTTCAAACCACCAGCAGGTCTGAGAAACAAAGGAACTGGTGAAGGGACATTCAAACTGTTAGTATCATTCTATAAGATCCCTGACTGGAAAAAGCAGCAATTAACATTATTAAAAGATGGATCTGGATACAGAAGAGGTATTTAATGCATGTCATGAAGTCATTAACCTTTTAAGAATGTGGATGCATATGCTTTTTACTAGCTTTGGGTTTTTATTTATTTTCAGATTTACCTATACTAGTTTAGATAAGTTATGCATTGAATTATGGGAAGTATACTTGAAAATAAGATAAAAAAAAAAATGTCTTTCAAAGTTGCAATGAGGCCAGAAAAAAAGGAAATATTGCAGCATTTTCCATGCCAGATGAAGCAAGGAATATTTAAATGTCAGCTTGAAGAACATTGTTTTGGTGAAAAATACTATGAAGACACAACATGAAGGAGAATATGTGATAAGTACATGGACATTGACTTGGAATTGCATCTCCTAAACAAAAGGGAACATGTTGGAATGTTGCACTTGCATTGGCTAAACTTGTGAATCCTGGAATTTAAATACTCTGAAACAAGACTTGTTGAATATTTCAAAATGTGATTGTTTTTAGGTGTTTTCAAAGACTTGTGGATTTGTAAAGGAAAATTCAAATCTAGTGTTTTGCTGGTGGATTTGTTACCAGTGATTTGTTAGTAGTTTGTTAGCGTGGTTTGATAGTAGTTTGTTTAAGCGTGGTTTGATAGTAGTTTGTTAGAATGGTCTGACAGTAGTTTGTAAGAGTGGTTTGATAGTAGTTTGTTAGAGTGGTTTGATAGTAGTTTGTAAGAATGGTCTGATAGTAGTTTGTAAGAGTGGTTTGATAGTAGTTTGTTAGAGTGGTTTGATAGTAGTTTGTTAGAGTGGTTTGATAGTAGTTTATTAAGAGTGGTTTGGTAGTAGTTTGTTAGAGTATAGTTTGTTAGCTCATTTGCATGTGATTTGCTATACTATTAAACTACTTTCAAACCATAGTGGTTTGTTAGTAATTTGTTATAGTAGTTTGTTTGCCCTTTTTTTTCGTATGGGTTACTTTATACCCGGTATACATGTATATATATATATATATATACTGGTATATATAGAGAGAGAAAATGTTAGTTTAAGCAAATTTTCTGAACTGATAGGATAAATTAATATATCACAAATGTGTCATCCATATATAATTTACATGAAAAAAGTCTAAAAGGCCTGTGGGTTTACTTTGAGGGAGGGAGGTTCCTGTCCTGAAGCACCTATGATCAGGCCCAGTACCTTATAGCAAGTCACATATTGTTCTCACATTATAAGGGCTTCCTACCGGCATGTAACAATTATTTTTAAAAAATCATATATGGTAATTATGTGTTGTTTTATTAGCATATATGATTTTTTAACTAAATAACTATTACACGCCAGGAGCAAGCCCCTGTGGTTAAAAACACATGTACATATAGGGCCTAATGGTCTTCGTTCTCACATATTGTTCTCACATTACAACACTGTTACATTAAGCTAGGGCTTGCTACCGGCATGTAATAATTATTTATTTTTAAAAAATCATATACGGTAATAATGTGTTGTTTTATTATTAGCGTATATAAATAACTTTTACACGCCAGGAGCAAGCCCCCTGTGGTTACATACACCATATACAAATATGTCTCTGCATAGTGCATACGCATGTACCATGTGTACTACTAGGCCTAGAGGTAACATATAAGTCATATATTGTTCTCACATATCGTGCCGCCATTTTCGGGGGGTAATTACTTTAATTTCTGAAGCTAATATTCATTTACCTTCACTTCCTGTTGCACAAGGGTGTTGTAAAAACAGCTGAGCGGTTGCATATATCTTTTTGCACGTCTCGCACTCATAGTATGTTATCCCACTCGCCATGTTTGTCACGTGTCTCTGCCCACTAAACCTACCGTCAACACGAGAAGAGACGAGAGGTAATCGGAAGGTCTTCCGAAGTCGAAAAAAGTGCGTCAGGGGTCTTCCGACTCAATCCAGCAGAAGAAAAAAACACGACCCCTGTTTACCCAAGGTCATGGACGGGGTTTATTTTTAGTCCGGAATGGTGTAGAAATGGTGCAGAAAAAACTTATATTTTGGATATGGCAAAGAAAAATGTGGTATTTTTCGGCAATAAAGGATACTCGCATGTTAGGGCCTAGGAGTATGAATTAGCAATATCTCTATCTTGAATTTTCTCTAAACATAGCGAATATTGAAGGTAATTCTCATCTAATACTTAAAAAAAGGTACAATACGTCTATTGACCGACATAATTTAAAAAAAAAAGCTTAATTTGGTTTTCCAATTTGCAATAAATTGTGAATTATCCAACAATACATCATCATGATCATGTACATGTTGGATGAACATCCAGTAATCACATCTCAACTTTGGTGATTAACACGCCGTTACTTTAGTAACTATAATAAATATCTAACTGTCAACATAAATTCTCATACTCAGCAAAATACACCTAGCAAATAAACTTACCATTTAAAAAAACCACATACTGCCCTTGAACATGACGACTATATTTCTTAACTTAACATATGAAACATTTCATTTAGATTTTTTTTGGACAGAAAATTGAAGATATATATGTCAATATTTCTTTTGTTGCAGGAAAACCACACTCTGCATCTAGTTCTACCTGTCCTTCATCGAGTCCAGAATCAGAGGAAAATCTTGACCCTATATTTTGGCCTGCACAGGCAACAAAGTTATTATTATGGGAAATGAAAAATAGGATGGACGACATTCAGATCGGAAAAATTACTAAAAAGAAGATGTGGACAGAAATATCTGAGTCCTTAATATCAAAAGGTTTCAAGTTTACTGGGGACCAGGTGATGGGAAAATGGAAAACTTTGATCTCGGCATTGAAAAGAACTAAAGACAACAACCGCAAGAGTGGATCGGGCAAGAAGACCTGCCCATTTCAAGAAGAGTTAGAAGAAATTCTTGATGGTAATCCGTCCATTAATCCTGTTGCTACTTCAAGTACAACTATAGAGAAAAATATTTCTTCAAGAATCCTGTCAAGTTCAGGAACACCGTCATCAAGTTCAGGAACACTGTCTGCGCCGTCATCAAGTTCAGGCACACCGTCATCGAGTTCAGGCAGCAAGAGAAACAAATTGCAAAGTGTGATGAAAATAACAATGTAGATCCTACTAGAGCTGACCAAAAAAAACGCAAATTGGGTGCTTCAAGTGAGGTTTTAGATTTTTGAAAGATTATATAGAAAACCAAAGAAAAGAAAAGGAAGAAGAAAGAGCCGAGCGTGCACGAATGCACAATGAACCAGAAGTCTCTGCCGAGACTGAAGCTCTACTGGTTTGAACTTATAGCAAAGGAAGAGAAAGTACTTAAGCAGCTGGGATTTGAAACTTTATAAACAGCATTAAATAGAATAATGATTGTTGATAAAGTCTCTTTATGTTCTTAGTGTAGTCTACTTGTGTGCCAAGTTATACTGAAATCAGACCAAAACTGTAGGAGGAGTAGCATTTTGAAACAATTTTACAGACATTTCTATTTTTAGTAACCACGGCAACACCTTTCATCACAATTAAAATTCGATACACAGAATTATGTATCTTAGTGTAGTCTACTTGTGTGCCAAGATATATTGAAATCAGACCAAAACTGTAGGAGGAGTAGCATTTTTAAAACAATTTTACAGATATTTCTATTTTTAGTAAGCAGGACAACACCATTCATCGAAATTGAAAACCGATATAAAGAATTATGTATCTTAGTGTATTCTACTTGTTTGCCAAGTTATACTGAAATCAGACCAAAACTGTAGGAGGAGTAGCATTTTGAAAGAATTGATAGCCAGGGTACCTTTGGTGAAGACGCTGTCCAGAGTAGACAGGGAGTTTGGGGTCAAACGATTTCGATGTGCATATTCGACCCTACTGATTGTTATTTTCTTACACTTTATTATGTTTTTAACGGTGCCATATTCCAGGTGTGTTCTGTTTATGTACAAAATACAAACAGACAATCAAAAATGAGAATTGAATGAAATGAAAATTTGAAGTGTCAATCCCCCCTTTCCCATCGGATACTAAATGCCGAGATGTAAAAATTATAAACAAGATGTCAATATGAATTCTTAATGAAGGATACATATAATTTCCATTATAAAGCAAATATTACATAAAATTATTCAAAAGTTGTTAAGTGATAACTCCTAAAAAACATGCAATAATGTATCTGTGTTTTCCCACATGAAAATATGAAGTTTGTTCATGATAAAAATTTAGGAAATACTTTATTTTCCAATAACTTTATATCTTTTATAAAAAAAGATTTTTTAGCCAAAAATGTTGTTGAAGGAAAAAAGCACGTGTTCTTTTTTTTCTCCCTGAAAACTGTGTTTGGATGTGAAAAATTGTTGTTTTCTGATTAGGTAGAAAAAAATTAACGTGTGTTTGAAGGGTATTTTTTAGCAACTTTCAATAAAAATTCCATGTTTGGAAATCTTTCAGATTTGTTATGCGATGGGTAAAACAGTTATTGCAACAACAAGTGTCTGTGCTACATTGCCTATTTGATTAGATAGCAGCTTCTGCACGTATAGGTTGATTAAATATTCACAATAGTGCATATACATTCATAAGAACTAATTTTTCATGCTACCCAGGGGTAGATGAAAGCAAGACTTCGAGTAAGATGGATTTTGTTTTCTTCATTTTTATTTAAAATATTATTTTATCTGCTAAAACATTGTAAAAAAAAGTTTTTAAACATAGCATTAAACACAGTCTTTACATTTCACAGGAAGAATACCATTTGCTTGACGTACTGCTTGCTGGAAATCTCTTACTCAGTAACATTGCTGGTTGGTTTGGCATGTGGCGGTAATGTATGGAAGCCGAAAAGTTCAAACCAAAAATAAATAATGAAAAACAAAATTATTTAATAAAGAAAACGAAATTATATAATAAAAAAATGTAATCTTTCAGTAACACAAAATTATTAAATAAAGAAAAAAAACGAAATTATTAAATAATAAACGAAATTATTTTATATAGAGGAAAAACGAAATTGAAATTAAAATAAAGAATATATAGGTGTGCATAGTAAGGGTCTGAACTCATGAAGCATTCCATAAAGCACGTGTTATAATGCCTCTGATCATAACTCTATAGACCTGGTTTAATTCTACATTAAAACACGTCTGGAGGAAATGAAGTATAATTATACAATCTTTGGCA
The DNA here is from genome assembly GCA_003671525.1 of Saccostrea glomerata. Classification (NCBI taxonomy): domain Eukaryota; kingdom Metazoa; phylum Mollusca; class Bivalvia; order Ostreida; family Ostreidae; genus Saccostrea; species Saccostrea glomerata. The sequence goes on from PRKT01000336.1 coordinate 294,487, forward strand.
GATAAGTGTTACAAATTGACAATTGAGGAAAACAAATATGTGGCTACAGCGTCAAATTCGTTTTATTGAAGTAAATGTTTCATATCTGTTCAATTTTGTTTACGGGAAGTTGTGTCGCGTCCCCACAACGTCAATGTTAGAGCTGTAAGCCAGGACGTAGCGAGGATAGCTGTTTCTGTTTGAATAAAATGAATGACATTGCAAAAGAGCCGATGAATCGCTAGAAGGTTAAGTCCTTGCTTTATACATTAACTCCTCCCAAACTAAACCTACCGTCCAATCTGAGTAATTTGAAACCTAAGTCTGTTGAAACAATACAGAGAAGAGTGATTAAAATACGTTGTGGGATTTCATGCACGTGTTTGCATTGTTTGTTGATAAATACTTTGAGAATTTGTCATAAATAATATTTGATAATAAATAGTGCATCACTTATAGTTATGCTTTTAAAATGACCAAACATTAAATGTGTTTTTCTTAATTTTCAATAATGGATGCAAGCATTAAAATTTACTTATTATAACCACTTTGACTTGTTTACTGTTTGCAATTACTCTCTCTTTCTCTCTCTGTTATTTTTTTGAATAATGTCAAACATATCAAGAAAATCCGATCAGTAATGGATCATTTTGCAGCATTTATGTACTGTGTAATAATTGAATAATAGTGTTTTGCTCTGGGGATTTCCTAAATGTTATAAGGTTCAGCAGTTGTAAACAACGGAATTTTAACAAACATATCTTAAATAGTTGTGTAATAGTTGGATCAGTGACATGATAATGAGATGACGATGAAGTGAATGTGCAATAACGATGACGCGAGTCAATTCAGCGATGCAACAATGGGTCATCGATGTTGGGAATAGTATAATAGAAAAAAAAGAGTACTGCATCATGTTATTATCTTGGCACCATTAACTTCATTGTTATTACCCTAAATTGTATTTCATTCGCGAAAAGTTATTTTAATAAGCATAATTATATGAGAGGATGTGCTTACAAAAATTTCATTCTTATAGCAGTAACCACAATTTATGAAAATGTTGTCTTGCTGATAAAGTTTTAATGCATATCTAGCAAAAATAAGGTGAAATAAAAATTTAGTACCGTAATTCATAGTACATGAGCATTTCATTACACTATTCACCCGCAGTGGATATTGACGCGATAGAGAATTACATGGCTCTATCCAGATTGAAATTGTCAGGATAATTATTATACATTTATTGGCATACATGGAATCAAAATGATCGGTATAACACTGTAAATATTACAAAATCTGGTTGGTTTTCTTCCAGTGCCAAATTTTCCTCCAAGCTGCGGTTTGTCCGGTCGCTGTCAGAACTAGGTCAGATCATTTCTATGGAGTATATTTCTGTCCCAGAACAAGTACAACAATAAGTATGGGATCCAAAAGAGGGGATCAAACATAGACTCCGAAACTTAAAAAAAAAATCCTTAAAACAAAGACACATAGAAGGTTGGGGTAAATCTTCAAGCCTGTTTCAATTCAAACAGTGGCGTAATCATATGTTAATTCCAGGAAACTTTTCAAAGATTTGAAATCACCAAATTTTACCAAAATCAATAAACCTGAAAGGTGCAACTTTTTAGCTCTCTACACAAGGTTCCAATCCCCATGATAAAGACAATGCTCTATGAGGTCATTGACAATTGCCTTTTTAAAATATGAATGGAACTCGTTCATTTTCTTACCTCCTCATTGGTCATTTGTAAATATTTTGTTAAAAAATCATTCTGATTGTAAACACAAGTACATGTACTTTAAAGTTGACATTAAAAAGGTTAGGCGTCGCGCACGATACTGGTGTAACTTTCACACAGAGCATTAGGAAATTCATTTGTATGGTTGTGTAGAGATGGTTTCGCTAGAAGATATCAAGTATTATATATCAATGGCAAGGAAAATATGTGAATAATGACAATATCATACTTAAAATATATTTTAAACATTTTTATTTGTAAAAATATAGCTAGATATACGGCGATATCGTCATTTTTATGATGTCCCAGCGTTCAATAAAATGTCAATGCGTTTTATCAAAAAGTTGTTAAAATGATAAATCCTATGTCTAATGCCATAAAAATTGGTATATGATTATATCAATTGTATCCAAAAGGAATGTGATAAGTAATTTAAGTGCTCGGAGGACAAAAATGATATATCGGTACAGTAAATGTCGAAGACCTAGGTGTCCCGTTTTTGTAGTCTTAGGTGGAAAGAAACTATAAGTCATGAGTACCAAGCCTAATCTATGGGTTAGATGATAAGTTTTGGTATAGTTATAATATACATGCATTGTAAAACACAGCAATTACCAATATAATATAATTCCCTTTATATCTATTACATGTAAGCGGGCCGATTGTTTCTGTGTCCAGTGGAATGTCTCATTTATAAAAAAAACAAATCGCGCCTTTGTAGCAATTATATCATTTTATCTTATAATTTCGAGGAATATACAAACGCGAATACTTAAAATAGTATAACCTACAAAAAGTACATAAAATTTACTGCAAAGAATATACAAATTTGCAGGTTATCCCACATCAACTTTTACAAGGTAAGAGAAGTTTAATGTCCACGAATTGACCCATTTTCGTTTGACGCGCCGTGACATGACGTAACATACATGTGCAGTAGGCTACTCGTCAAGATTCGTCTGGTCCCCTAGCTCACCTTTGTTAATTCTAAAACAATATTATGACACAAATTTAACCTGCGTCTTTATCATTCTTTTCTGACAAAAATAATTTCAAATTGAAAACAATCTCCATTATAGTGACATATAGGGCCCACATGTATGTTTCAAAAACTGAAACAAATAACAAAATATTATTATATCTGTAGCACAGATTAGACTGAACAATCACATGTATCCTGAGTCCTGATACAACGTCAAATCTAAAAAAAGGATAGGCACTTTAAAGAACCAAATGAAAAATACATTTATTTACTTAGTATTTTACATCAAAGCAGTAGAAAGATATGTTTGTCTTTTAAAATTAAAATAGGCGCTCCCTTTGTGAATACAAAAACTATATTGCAGTCTGTCCAGCGTCCACAAATACCATATACTCCATTCTTTACATGTAGTTATTTATATAAGGTAAAACTAGCTTCAATTTCACATATTGTAGTAAGTACTAGAGATATCAATTTTACTCGGATAGCCACAGTTGTCGAATAACAGGTCACTTGTTGAGCGATAGTCGAAGGTTCATTCTGCTCTGATCAGTTTATCTGCAATTCACTTTAAGAAATCTTGAAGATTTAATCAAACAACTGTCACATATTTTTGGAAATACTAGTACCTACAAGGTATACCTTTTGCTTCTGTATTTTAACATGAATTAAAATAATTGTACTACCCAATATCTTGTCTTTATGTGCACTTATTAATGCTTGTAATTTTTTCTCCGGACGTTTTAAACGTAAGGAAGATTTTCAATACCGAATAATTTTTTAATATTGAATTTCAAATAAAACAATTAAATAAACATGGCATTTAAATCTCTATATATACGAATTAATAGTCAAGGGAATAGCCAGGGTACCTTTGGTGAAGACGCTGTCCAGAGTAGACAGGGAGTTTGGGGTCAAACGATTTCGATGTGCATATTCGACCCTACTGATTGTTATTTTCTTACACTTTATTATGTTTTTAACAGTGCCATATTCCAGGTGTGTTCTGTTTATGTACAAAATACAAACAGACAATCAAAAATGAGAATTGAATGAAATGAAAATTTGAAGTGTCAATCCCCCCTTTCCCATCGGATACTAAATGCCGAGATGTAAAAATTATAAACAAGATGTCAATATGAATTCTTAATGAAGGATACATATAATTTCCATTATAAAGCAAATATTACATAAAATTATTCAAAAGTTGTTAAGTGATAACTCCTAAAAAACATGCAATAATGTATCTGTGTTTTCCCACATGAAAATATGAAGTTTGTTCATGATAAAAATTTAGGAAATACTTTATTTTCCAATAACTTTATATCTTTTATAAAAAAAGATTTTTTAGCCAAAAATGTTGTTGAAGGAAAAAAGCACGTGTTCTTTTTTTTCTCCCTGAAAACTGTGTTTGGATGTGAAAAATTGTTGTTTTCTGATTAGGTAGAAAAAAATTAACGTGTGTTTGAAGGGTATTTTTTAGCAACTTTCAATAAAAATTCCATGTTTGGAAATCTTTCAGATTTGTTATGCGATGGGTAAAACAGTTATTGCAACAACAAGTGTCTGTGCTACATTGCCTATTTGATTAGATAGCAGCTTCTGCACGTATAGGTTGATTAAATATTCACAATAGTGCATATACATTCATAAGAACTAATTTTTCATGCTACCCAGGGGTAGATGAAAGCAAGACTTCGAGTAAGATGGATTTTGTTTTCTTCATTTTTATTTAAAATATTATTTTATCTGCTAAAACATTGTAAAAAAAAGTTTTTAAACATAGCATTAAACACAGTCTTTACATTTCACAGGAAGAATACCATTTGCTTGACGTACTGCTTGCTGGAAATCTCTTACTCAGTAACATTGCTGGTTGGTTTGGCATGTGGCGGTAATGTATGGAAGCCGAAAAGTTCAAACCAAAAATAAATAATGAAAAACAAAATTATTTAATAAAGAAAACGAAATTATATAATAAAAAAATGTAATCTTTCAGTAACACAAAATTATTAAATAAAGAAAAAAAACGAAATTATTAAATAATAAACGAAATTATTTTATATAGAGGAAAAACGAAATTGAAATTAAAATAAAGAATATATAGGTGTGCATAGTAAGGGTCTGAACTCATGAAGCATTCCATAAAGCACGTGTTATAATGCCTCTGATCATAACTCTATAGACCTGGTTTAATTCTACATTAAAACACGTCTGGAGGAAATGAAGTATAATTATACAATCTTTGGCAGATAAGTGTTACAAATTGACAATTGAGGAAAACAAATATGTGGCTACAGCGTCAAATTCGTTTTATTGAAGTAAATGTTTCATATCTGTTCAATTTTGTTTACGGGAAGTTGTGTCGCGTCCCCACAACGTCAATGTTAGAGCTGTAAGCCAGGACGTAGCGAGGATAGCTGTTTCTGTTTGAATAAAATGAATGACATTGCAAAAGAGCCGATGAATCGCTAGAAGGTTAAGTCCTTGCTTTATACATTAACTCCTCCCAAACTAAACCTACCGTCCAATCTGAGTAATTTGAAACCTAAGTCTGTTGAAACAATACAGAGAAGAGTGATTAAAATACGTTGTGGGATTTCATGCACGTGTTTGCATTGTTTGTTGATAAATACTTTGAGAATTTGTCATAAATAATATTTGATAATAAATAGTGCATCACTTATAGTTATGCTTTTAAAATGACCAAACATTAAATGTGTTTTTCTTAATTTTCAATAATGGATGCAAGCATTAAAATTTACTTATTATAACCACTTTGACTTGTTTACTGTTTGCAATTACTCTCTCTTTCTCTCTCTGTTATTTTTTTGAATAATGTCAAACATATCAAGAAAATCCGATCAGTAATGGATCATTTTGCAGCATTTATGTACTGTGTAATAATTGAATAATAGTGTTTTGCTCTGGGGATTTCCTAAATGTTATAAGGTTCAGCAGTTGTAAACAACGGAATTTTAACAAACATATCTTAAATAGTTGTGTAATAGTTGGATCAGTGACATGATAATGAGATGACGATGAAGTGAATGTGCAATAACGATGACGCGAGTCAATTCAGCGATGCAACAATGGGTCATCGATGTTGGGAATAGTATAATAGAAAAAAAAGAGTACTGCATCATGTTATTATCTTGGCACCATTAACTTCATTGTTATTACCCTAAATTGTATTTCATTCGCGAAAAGTTATTTTAATAAGCATAATTATATGAGAGGATGTGCTTACAAAAATTTCATTCTTATAGCAGTAACCACAATTTATGAAAATGTTGTCTTGCTGATAAAGTTTTAATGCATATCTAGCAAAAATAAGGTGAAATAAAAATTTAGTACCGTAATTCATAGTACATGAGCATTTCATTACACTATTCACCCGCAGTGGATATTGACGCGATAGAGAATTACATGGCTCTATCCAGATTGAAATTGTCAGGATAATTATTATACATTTATTGGCATACATGGAATCAAAATGATCGGTATAACACTGTAAATATTACAAAATCTGGTTGGTTTTCTTCCAGTGCCAAATTTTCCTCCAAGCTGCGGTTTGTCCGGTCGCTGTCAGAACTAGGTCAGATCATTTCTATGGAGTATATTTCTGTCCCAGAACAAGTACAACAATAAGTATGGGATCCAAAAGAGGGGATCAAACATAAATTGATAAATGGGGAGTGGATCAAATGTCGGTGCTAAAATTGAGAATGTATCTAAAATCAGTATGATTAAAAAATTTCAATTTTGTAGAAATTATATTTTATAACCAAATCTATTTGTAGAAATACTATTTTTTCACAGCTTTGTGAAATAAAACATTCACAATCCTTCATTACACTGCTTTTATTTAGTAACAATAGGAATTCACTGTTTCTCAATGCTAGTTTATAATTAAATGCTATTTATCTCAGTATGCTATCATGAAAAAAAAAATAGAAAATTAAATCATAAATATTTTGCTTTCCAGAATTATAACACTGCTTTAATAATTGTAGCTATTGTATTTATTGTCAACAATGTTATATTGTTTTGTTTAGGTACGATGATAGAATAATACAGCACCAGGCTAAAATTACCTACCCTACCTCTCACTCTCCTGAACCTCTTACCTCCCCTTCCTAATCCCAGAGCAGGCACACACAGCACATTCAATACAGTCCGCAAGTATCTCCAAATATCCTAGAGCAGGCCCAACAGCACATTGGGCAAGTATCTCTAAATACCCCAAATCAGGCACACACAGCAGGCATCTTCAGTAGAGAAGTATTTTTAGATTTTGTTTACACAGGGACGTTTTTGCCCCAGTTTTATTTTCACCTCTTTCATCCTACCCTCATTTGAACAAATTTAAAACGGGGCAAATTCAAAGAAATATAGTATAATGTCTTAAACAAACTATAACTGGACGAATTTAAAACATGACTAAATTGTTTGTGAAAGTGTGAAAAGGCAAAAATAACACAGGGTGAAAAATAACCCTGTATACGTTATGTCCAGTAGCAGTTATCTCTAAATACCTTCAGTAAACAAGTATCTCTAGATACTTCTACTAGGATAATATCTTTGAATATATCTACCAGGATAGTAGATCTAGGTATCTCTGGCAGAAAAGTTTCTCTAAATATCTCTAGAAAACAAGTATCTTCAGTGGACCTTCAGATATCTGGACGCCAGATATTCATATGCTTCAGTATCGGTATTCGGTATCAGTATTCAGAGATTTTTCATTGACAGGAAATTTTTTTTATGTTATTTTGTCTTGTTTAACAGGTGTTACAGGTATCCGGACGCTTCACATATCCGGACAAATTGACTGGGAACCAAAGTAAATATATCTTTAAGGCAAGCATCATTTTACATCTTTTGGGGAGAAGAATCTCTAGAGATTAACAATTGAAAGCTGTCCTTATTAAGGTTCATTGCTACTCTTATTAGAATGTTAACTCTTAAGGGTCCTCCACACCATGTGACTTGTGACGTATATAGAGAAAAAAATACTTTTACTTCCGGTTCGATCGAGTTTCTGTAAGAACGAATTAACCTAAAACCGTTTGTAAACAATGAACACATGGCATGACCACGGAGTGACCGATGGAAAAGGATGTGTGGTTTTTTGTTAAATAAAAGAACAACAGACGTCTTGGATTATGTTACATAATAATTCGTAAACAACAGGTACCGGTGAATATGACAAAAAACGTTTAGATTATTTATCCTTTCAGGGTAGGGTAATCAACCGAGTCTGTTTTGAGAACTGAAATTTCGGCACACTAATTTGTGCGTTTCAATAATACATTATCTCATTGTTGTTTATAAATATTTAAAAAAAATAGTGTGTGTTTCTAGTTTTCCTCTGTTATGTTTGTCCAGTTCAGTGGCCAGTAATTACTAAATATAGTATAGTGACGTATGCAGAGACTTGCCAAGGTTTTTGAGTCCCGGGCAACAGGAAAGATAACTCGAAAAAGGAACTTTGATACCAAAGATCTGGAAAATGTTTTTTCTACATCAGTGCATTTAATTTTAATTCATTTTTTTATGCAATCTAATTCATTAATATTTCTTCTCCACAAAAGGAGTCCTTATTGATTTTTCTCTAAATGTATTTAAGAGTAAATGAGTTTTATGTACTTTTTATAAATAAAATAAATTTCTGTAAAAAATATGTTGATAGCTAAAAATGAATTTTTAGGGTTATTCCGTGAGCTTAAAAATATACCAAAGGATAAGACAAAGTTTGTTGTGCTAGGTATGAAAATGCTCTGGGAAAAAATTCTTATAACTTGTGAAATAATTATCTAAAAAAATCAGTATAAATTACAATTTAATCCCTGGACAGTTTTTAAAGGTTGATATGCTTGTTAAAAGCAATGCTCAATAATATGAGAGCATAACCTGTAGGTGTGTGGAGGACCCTTAATGACATAAATTTCTATTACTTCTTTATAGATTTTTTCAATTTTAAATGTCTTTTGTTCAATTTTGATATGATATAATTGTCTGTACTTACTTATAAAATACATTTCTTTTGGAATATTATAAAAGTTAAAGCAACATTTTATAGGAGTGAGCAGAGGGTATATGAACCTTAAAATCCCAACTGTATCAGTATCACTCAATTTATGATGTTGATTTTACACAATCATAATGGCGTAATCTGATTTAATCCATATCGCCAATATCTGAAACTGATGACGTAGTACACAGAAACATGACATTATTTTTCTTGCACATAAAAAGTTCCTAGATATTTTGCTTTGTTTAATTTATGAATAATGATTGTGTAATTGATTTCTTAGTTCTTTTTACTATGTTTTGGTAGTAAAGGAGGTATGTAATAAATTTGTCATTATAACAGTACATGTTAATTGATTGAAGAGCATGTATCGTTGACAGGCGCGGATCATCAGATTAAACTCCATGCTTGGCATCTCATTTAATCCAGTGATGTGCGCCTGTCTACATAATTATTTTTCCATTCACTACGAGGTAAAATTAAGTATATTTATAACAATTTAAACAGAATAGAATTCATGTTGGAGCAAAATCCTAATTTTTTGGAGGAGTTTGACAATGACAAGGAAGAAAAAAAGAAGGAACTGGAGAGAAAAAAACAGGAAAAAGGAAAAAGAAGGAAGAGAAGCAAAGAAACAAAGGAAACAGGAGGCGATAGCTGCCTCAAAAGGAAAGGGGACTTAAAGGATTCTTTAGGAGGAAATAATCTTTATATAGCATCAAAAGGAAGGGGACTTTAAGGATTCTTTAGAAGGAAATAAACTTTATACAGCATCAAAAGGAAGGGAACTTAAAGGATTCTTTAGAAGGAAGTAAACTGTGTATAGCATCAAAAGGAAGGGGGCTTAAGGGATTCTTTGGGAGGAAGTAAACTTTGAACAATGGAGCCCCAGTTATCTGGACTAAGCTTTTCTTCTTCTTAATGAGAACATTGCCAGGATGAATAAGGTTGCCAGGATGAATAAGGGGTCTCCAGTTATATGGATTAATTAAATCTCCAAATCTGAAACGTAAATTTTATTATTAATAATTAAAGTTTCACATCTATATCCTTAAAATTTTGCACAGGAGGTGAAACATATGGATTATGGACTTCTGAGGTTTCGGAAAATTCATGACATCAACATAGACAATTTCAGAAACGATCTTGATTTTTCAAACGTGACTTACAAGGAAGCATCTGTTGAAAAGCTTATCATTCACTACAATAGAGTTCTTACTGCTACCATTGATGTTCATGCCCCTCTGAAATCAAAGGAGATTGTTATACGACCGAATACTCCTTGGTTTACGGATGATCTTTATTCTGCTAAGAGAGATCGCCGAAGGGCTGAACGAACTATGAGACGAACAAACCTAGCAGTCCACAAGGACATTTTCAATCAGAAATGTATGCAGGTTACAAAACTCATACAACACTGTAAAAGTCAGTTTTATATAAACAAAATTCAGGAAATAGGCAGCGACTCGAAACAGCTTTTTAAACTTACCAACAATCTCATGGGAAACACAAATTTATCAGTCCTGCCAGAGCATGACAGCGAAATCGATCTCGCATCCAAATTTGGTGAATTTTTTATCGGTAAAATTCAGAAAATCAGAGAAAACCTTTGCTCCTTGACCAAGTCTCCTACTATGGAAGTTGTCCTTCGAGCTGACATCAAGTTTGATGGCATTCCTCTGGAAGCGTTTGAACCAGTGTCGATTGCTGAGGTATGTGACATTATCGGCGATGCACCAACGAAGTCTTGCGAGTTAGATCCAATACCCACAAATGTTTTGAAACAATGTTTGGAGAGTCTTTTGCCAATCATCACTGAAATTATCAACAAATCCTTCTCAGAAGCGTCAGTACCATTGGATTTCAAAAAGGCCATAGTACGTCCCTTGATTAAGCGCCAAGGACTTGACAAAGATGAATTCAAAAATTACAGACCTGTTTCAAATTTGCCTTTTTTATCTAAAGTATTAGAAAAAGCGGTGGCATCTCGACTCGAAAAACACCTAAACGCTTACCAGCTTCATGATAACGTGCAGTCGGCCTACCGAAGTAGTCACTCTACAGAAACTGCCCTGCTACGGGTGCACCATGATATTACCTCTGCACTGGATAAGAATTCATGCGTTGCTCTCGTAATGCTAGATCTCTCGGCTGCATTCGATGTGATTGATCATGATATACTAATCAGTCGCATCGAATACGCGTTTGGTATCACAGGATCGGCGCTTTCATGGATAAAGTCTTATTTATCTGGTCGAAGTCAACAAATTGCTGTAGGTTCGACATTCTCGAGAGAGTTCTTACTCCAGTTTGGTGTACCACAAGGGTCTGTTTTAGGACCTCGTCTATATTGTATGTTCTCCAAACCCATCGGAGAAATTTGCCGGAGACATAACATGTATTACCATTGTTATGCTGATGACACACAGGTTTACCTGATTATTAACCCGAAGGACAGTTGGGACGACATTGCGAATAGACTTGAACGGTGTCTGTCTGATATACAAGACTGGATGCAAAACAACATCCTTAAGTTAAACCAGGATAAGACTGAACTCATCATCTTTACACCGAAACGTATGGCAAATGAATTTACAGGACGTAAACTCGCTTTTGGTGGATCAGTCATCAGTAATGCTTCCTGTGTTAAAAATCTCGGGGTATTTTTCGACAGCAAATTAAGCATGGACTGTCAAATCAATTCGGTTACAAGATCCTGTTATTTCCATCTTCGTAACATCGGTAGAATAAGATCACTCATAACAGAGGATGCTTGCAGGACACTTGTTAGATCTTTAGTGACATCTAGACTTGATTATGGCAATGCACTATTGTTTGGCCTCAATGCCACATCCTTGCAAAAGTTGCAGAAAGTTCAGAACACTGCAGCCAGACTGGTGACACGTTTGAGAAAACATGAACATATAACACCAATTCTCATAACTCTTCACTGGCTACCTGTGGCATACCGTGCACAATATAAAATTCTGTTGTACACTTTCAAGGCCTTACAGAAGCTAGCCCCGAAATACATCCAGGAACTTGTTCAGGTCTATCGCCCACAACGTTCACTACGGTCTGGGGATTCACTGAGCCTTGTTAAACCACGCACTCGAAGTAAGATGTATGGAGATAGAAGGTTTGATGTATCTTCAGCCACCCTGTGGAACTGCCTCCCGCTGGATCTTAGGAAAGAACAGTCACTTGAAGTTTTTAAAAGAAATCTAAAAACACATCTTTTTAGACTCGCCTTTAGTTTATAAGGCTCTAGTCACAATGGAGCATCCAGTTGGTTTTATATTATTAAAAAAAAAATGCCCTATGATTTTACCTTTTTGCTATTTTATATTGTACTCGTCCTTTGTTTTATATTGTAATTGTTTTCTACATGTAAAGCGCTTTAGGGTAATTCCATAATTATATAGGGCGCTATATAAAAGTAGAATAATAATAATAATAATAATAATAATTATGCCATTCATGTGTTTAAGTCCATTTTTGTTGAGTTTTACTATAAAACAGAGGAATTCTTCACCTTTGATCATTATTAAACTTTTGTTTTGATTGTCATTTTGTACATGTTATTTGCTTGTTCAGAGTTTCAAACTGTTGCAGTTAGAAAAATAAAATGTAAGCTGGCTGTGTGAGTAAGCCCCTCTATGTATGCATTACTTTTAACATGTTTAATCAATCTGCTTCTTTCTATGTAAAAAATCCTCAATTCAATCATTAAATCATTCAATTCCATTAAATCTGAGGCTAAGTTGGAACTGATACTTTCAAGTTAACATTTCGAAAAAAAATTGTATCGTCGATTTTCCTTATTTATGTAAATTATCTATGGTACCAATTTTGATGCACTAGATGCGCATTTTGACAAAATTATGTCTGTTCAGTGATGCTCATGCCGAAACGTATGTTGGATATCCGAAAAAAATATTAAGAACCCTGTCTACACTGCACACTAAAGAGCTCTGATTCTGTAGTATTTTTTCTGCAGTTAGAGTGATCTGCCCTTAGATATAAATTCCAAAAAACAGAAATTTACAGTATATTATTAATTTTTAATTTGTAATTAATTTAAGTATTCTTTATGTTTCAGAATGCCAAGACAAATAACTGGAACGCATTATCTACATGTATTTTCTGAATGGAAGTAAACAAGACTTGTGAATAGTGATTTCTGTTCACTGATACTGCATTGTGTTTGAACATTATTCCTGGGGATAAATGTCACGTATCATTTATTGAATGTTAAACAGATACGAGGGGTTATAAAAAAAATTCATGGACTGAGGCTATAAAATAAGTACTACATGTATGTAGCCTGTACTACAACAGAAAACAACAATTTTTGATAACATTTCATATGTAATAAGGATAAGTTTTATGTTGTTTTAATCATTCAATATAATATTCAAATGTATAATTTATTACTTATACATTATGAATATGCCACAGCTGATTTTAAACTCCGAAGTGCATTAGATATGTGTGTCAATTAATATTGACCGAAACAAATAATTTAAACTCATATTTTGAAGCCTTTCATTCAAATAGTTTATTTTAACAAATAAAATATTTTGTTTTAAAATTAGATAAAACAACCCAAATGAAATAAAATAAACAATCAGCTAAAACGTTAGATCCACTCCTTTTCTATTTCTACACCTGTGATACGCTACCTGAGTAGAAATCAATTTCCTTAAATCTATTTAAATCCTATTGGTCAAGACTTTTACCTCCAAATTATGGACAACAACAAAGACAGCTTATTGATTCCAGGCTGGAAAGACTTAGATTCTTACATATCTAACAAACTTAATTTAATTGTTACCTGGTTACCAGTACTAATATGTAAGTAACTAATTTACTTATTTTAATAAAGAAATATATTTCAAAGTGTGTTATTTATCAGAAAGTAATAAAGTAAGGAAATATTGAATGTGTAAGAGTTGAGGGTGAATGATATTATTTTATTACAGTTTAAACAATGATACAGTACCAGTTATGTTATTCAAAGCCAGGTCCTAACTGCAAACCCCCTATCTAGGAGCCATGAATATTACAGTTTTACTCACCTTAACTATTTATTTAGTTTGTGTTCTCACTACTCAATTAAGACACAACCACTTGTTTCGAAAATTAATTTTTAACCCATATAATAATAATAACAGTGTTTATTTCCGAAACAAGTTCCTGTTACTCAAGAGCAGAGGAAAAAAATGTTCAAATTTATGCATTTTCACTATATAAAAAAAATACAGAACTCTCCTCCCAGAGGTCTAGCTGCATATCTGTAGCGTTATGGTTTTCTATATTTGTCTTTGACCATTGTCTACAGATCCCGTAATACAAAAAAGGTGCAATTTACGGCGCAATATTTTGCGCACTTTTTGGGAGAATGTCTCCACTGTCTAGCATCGGTCAATTTACTACCTTTCATTCCCTAATTCTAGGCACATTATTTAACTAATCTGTATATTTTATCCATCTCCCAACCCTTTATTGTCGTCTCTACACTTGATATACTCGCTTGATTAAAATTATTTGTAAGATTGCTGAAAATTCACTTCAAGCGAGTTTATTGCCTGTAGAGAGAACTATAAATAGTTGGGAGTGGATAAAACACACATATTGGCTACAGAATGTGTCTAGAATTCGGAAGGGAATGGTATTTAATTGACCGATGCTGGAAAGTGGAGAAGTTCTCCCTAAAAGTGCGCAAAAATATATTGCGCCTTAAATTGAACCTTTGGCATCACGGGATCTGTAGCGTTAATGGTCAAAGACAAATATATAAAACCATAACGCTACAGATCTGCAGCTACCAGACGTCATGCAATTCACAATTATGGAGGAGACATCTTGCACATCATATTTACCATATACATGTTTTTTATAAAATTCATCGGCGTTTTGGCATTGCTTTCTACCCGTCTAGCTATTGAGGTTGGATTCAGCATATGTAAACCATTGCTTTTAAAAGAAAACAATTTGTAAGATTGTACAATTTTAATTTAAAGAAACCACAACTCAAATAACAATATAAATATAACTTTACAAAACCTCATAACAAAAATATAAATAACATTTTTTCCAACAAATTACAGTCTAGTTGCGTTAAATTTTAAAATTGTATAAAATATAAATATAAATAACATTTTTTCCAATAAATTACAGTCTAGTTGCGTTAAATTTTAAAATTGTATAAAAAATAAATATAAATAATATTTTTTCCAACAAATTACAGTCTAGTTGCGTTAAATTTTAAAATGGTATAAAATATGATTAACAAAGAGATGATTGGATATACATGAACGTACCTTAAAAGAAAACAAGTAGCAAGACTTCACAATTTTATTTTAGAGAAACCGCAACTGGGGTGGTCAGGGCGCACACAGCCATTATATACCCCAGAACCGGTTTCCATGACAATTTCACAACTTGTTTACTTTTTCAGTACCCATGTGACATGACCGCAAGTGGTCATCGTATGATAAGTGTTTTCCTAATTCTAATCAAGAATTAATTTTTGCCAAATTTGGAATTTCGTATTTCATAACTTTAATTTAAGACCTGTTCAAAATCAATAATTAAGTTTGACAAAAATCTACATTGTTATTTCCTGAGAACACTGACCACCTACATGAAATATTTGATCTGACTTTACTACTCAACCGCCTTGTCCAAATAAACAATTTGCAAAATAAGAGATACGAAATATGATTACAATCTGTCAGTAATAAAAACCAGGTGATCTCAAATATGATCTTATACTAGGTATAAAGATTACACACTTAAAATTAATAGATATGATTAAATTACAACAAAAAATGTGAATAATATAAAAATACTAAATTAAGTATTTCCTCGCCCATTAAAATTTGGTGCTGCAAATTTATTAAAAAAATATATATATATGAGTGCCCAGTAACTATCGTTACATGACTTTCTTTGACAATATCATAGATACAATTGAAAATAATCGTTAAGACTAGAACATCTCACCATGTACAATCTACTTTTAATACACAACAACTTTTCATAATATTCACTGTTCGTAAGTTGAATCGAAGTCACCGATTCCTCAAATCTCTCCCAGTTCACAATATTTTCGATTTATTTTGCACCGTTCACAAGTGGTTTTACGTTTACCTATCAAGGTACATATAGCGTCATGGAGATGTTTACGTAGTCCTTTTGACACTTTTTTCACTTTGATAAGATTTTGTACCATATGATGTAGCACATCGGGCGGGTCGTCATTCGTTATCCTCAGATATGTAAGTGAAAAATATAAAAATACACATCTAATACAAATCGTATATGTTTAGATAATAGTATTGGTTATAATACATGAAAAATAGTAAAGTAAGTACATTAATATTCCTGACAACAAATCGTTCATATTGCTATACATCTAAAATAAACCTTGCAGATTCTGCAGTCAACTCGGTACTCAAATGAAAAAAAAAATATGATGAATGTGACTACTATTATATACCGCAGAACCGGTTTCCATGAGAATTTCATAACATGTTTACTTTTTCAGTACCCATTTGACATGACCGCAAGTGGTCATCGTATGATAAGTGTTTTCCTAATTCTAATCAAGAATTAATTTTTGCCAAATTTGGAATTTCGTATTTCATAACTTTAATTTAAGACCTGTTCAAAATCAATAATTAAGTTTGACAAAAATCTACATTGTTATTTCCTGAGAACACTGACCACCTACATGAAATATTTGATCTGACTTTACTACTCAACCGCCTTGTCCAAATAAACAATTTGCAAAATAAGAGATACGAAATATGATTACAATCTGTCAGTAATAAAAACCAGGTGATCTCAAATATGATCTTATACTAGGTATAAAGATTACACACTTAAAATTAATAGATATGATTAAATTACAACAAAAAATGTGAATAATATAAAAATACTAAATTAAGTATTTCCTCGCCCATTAAAATTTGGTGCTGCAAATTTATTAAAAAAATATATATATATGAGTGCCCAGTAACTATCGTTACATGACTTTCTTTGACAATATCATAGATACAATTGAAAATAATCGTTAAGACTAGAACATCTCACCATGTACAATCTACTTTTAATACACAACAACTTTTCATAATATTCACTGTTCGTAAGTTGAATCGAAGTCACCGATTCCTCAAATCTCTCCCAGTTCACAATATTTTCGATTTATTTTGCACCGTTCACAAGTGGTTTTACGTTTACCTATCAAGGTACATATAGCGTCATGGAGATGTTTACGTAGTCCTTTTGACACTTTTTTCACTTTGATAAGATTTTGTACCATATGATGTAGCACATCGGGCGGGTCGTCATTCGTTATCCTCAGATATGTAAGTGAAAAATATAAAAATACACATCTAATACAAATCGTATATGTTTAGATAATAGTATTTGTTATAATAGATGAAAAATAGTGAAGTAAGTACATTAATATTCCTGACTACAAATCGTTCATATTGCTATACATCTAAAATAAACTTTGCAGATTCTGCAGTCACCTCGGTACTCAAATGAAAAAAAATATGATTAATGTGACTACTATAAAAACAAATATGAAAATGAATATGCAACTTATTTTTTTTCAACATATTTCAGTCTACTGTTGTGTTAATTTTAAAATAGTATATAAATAGGATTAACTTAGAGATGGATGGATTTACATGTACATACGTTCCTTTAAAGAAAGCAAGTTGTAAGATTATACAATTTTATTGTAGAGTAACCGCAACTAAGGTTGTCAGGGTGCGCGCACGGCCATTATTTACCTCAGAACCGGTTTCCATAACAATTTCACAACTCAACTTTTCAGTACCCATGTGACATGACCACATGTGGTCATCGTGTTATCAGTGTTTGCAGTAAAGGGACTGAGCGTTAGACCGCTCGGCTACATGGACAAGTCAAAACCTTGTTTTCGAGGCCGAAGGAATTCTCATAGCGCTGCCCTTCACTACACACGTTAGGAGACAGAATCCGTAGGTCGACAGTTCAACCTCGGAATGGGGCTGTAATGGGTATCCTTAGAAAATGTGCTTCCTTTATTGATATTTTTTCACTTAGGGCAGTTCGACTTGTATATTAGTTTAAGAGTTGAGAAAATTGTGCTTTATAAAAAAATTAATTTCACTACAACAGGTATTGGTAACGATCCTCTAATAAAACTTATGTCCAAAAAACTGTATCTCACTTCTTTTCTCAATGACTGTGTAGTGTAAGGCGGCGCTGTGAGAATTCCATCGGCATCGAAAGCAAGTTTTTGACTTGCACGGCTAGCAGTGCGGTCTAACGCGCTATTCTTGTAATGCTATTAGATGACAGAATCCGTACGTCAACCCGAGGCTGGGGCGGAACTGGGTATCCTTATAAAAAGTGAACTTCTCTGTGTTTTCTTTATATATATATATATCCCGCTTCAAACAAATTTGTAGATTACTGATTTAATCAAAAGCACAGAAGTTAATCAAATGACGCCCTGAAATTTTCCGTAGTACGTCGCCGTCAAGGAGTAATATGAAAATTGGGCACGCAATTCCATTCGAAGCTAACGAACCAAAGGCAAGCGTCGCCTCGCGCTTTACGTATTTCCATTTCACACCCTGTATGACTCCGAATTAGGTTCGTAACTGACTGTGTAACGAATAATATTTAGGGGGTAAACAAAATAGAGTGTGAACAAAATTGATTATATGACAAAAATTAACGCAGTCATAAAAATATGTTTGATACGCATCATCTCGGGAAATATCAGTTAGGAATTCGTCAGTCTTATTTTTCGTCTTCATGGCATTAGAGATTAGATTATCAAGATCCATCAATTGAAATTATGCATGTTCACATTTAGAGCCTCAAGTATGGGTGCAATCGGCGTGACAACTGTTTTATTATCTGTTGTACCACCGACAACCATTCCAATGCAAACAAGGCGTTCATCTTCTTTTCTATCGCCGTAAACTTGGAAAACCAGAGCTCCAGAATCTCCTGGTAGTGCAAAAGAATAATTCTGCTGTCCTATTACTTGCAGTTGGTTGAAATACATGACTCGAGGTTTTAGACTTGGTTTTTCTAATGACATATCAGTATCAATCCATCTCGCAGACATCCCAATGGTCCAAAGTCTGCCTCTGGTTAATCCTGTTGTTGCGCCAACTTTAATACAAGGCTTGCCTTCGCTTAGTTCTTGTCTAAAATCACGAATGGCTCCATCGTTATAATCTGGGAGCATCTGCAAGTTGTAATCTGCAAAAGAATTAACTTAGGGAAGGACTTCCTCAACCCAGTTTAATTAGAATTTTGTTAAATAATTGCTAGCATTTTTATCAAATTTATAGCTAATCCCTTTGAGTTAAAGCGAAAAAAAAATATTTCTCGAGAAATGGAAAAAAACAAAGCTAAATTATTAAATAAAAATGTTGGTACAGAGGGAGCGAAAAATAAGTCGTTCGTAACTATTTAAATACTAGTATTGCATGTAGCTGAGTATAACATTGAAAATTTTTAGAACCCATGGTTCTGATATTTTCACGGCACGTAAAATATTAAAAACGTAAAAACTCCAGATATTTTGAACATGTATGTAAATTTACTTTTAAATTCATAATTGCACAAGGGCACTGCGGAGCATCCCATTGAAAAGAACATACTGTATTTTTTCCGCTTTGTATTAATTCACACTATGTGCGCGGTCAGAAATTGTCCGCCAAAATTTGTACCATCGTACTCAAAATACTTGTAAGGAATATTGTGAGAGTGTTAGAAATCCGCGTAATTTTCTACCCGCAAATTCAAGAAATACCGAGATTCCGAAGAATTATGACCCCTTTGAAAAAAAGTACGTTTACAGTATTCATTTTTAAATGAAGGCAGCATTTGGCATCCATATCGATGCAAATTTGGTCACTTCCGTTTTGCACCAACATCCGAAAAACAACGATTGCTGATTATATCCCTTAGTATTACCCCTGTTGCGAAGGGATGAAATGATGAAATGAGGATATAAATGTAACAAGAAAATATTCATGTAACCATCAATTGTCGCCCGGGAAATAAATAGAGTAAACAATAGAAATGACTCTTAATCATCAAACCGTTTTCATTTGTGTTAAAACGGCATTCGTCTAAATGATGGAGACGATAGTCGAGAATATTTTGAAAACACATTGTCGGATGAAAATCGAAAAAAATCTATACCCTTTTAAACTTAATCAATTCCCAAAGTAAATGGTGGACGCATAAAATATAAAATTTAAACCAGACGAATGCATCACCTATTTTCAAAAAATGTATCTCACTTTATGAATATAAGCACCAACTGTGTTCAGACCGTTTTTATGCAATAAGTAAAATTCGATGTTCTAAAAAAAGGACCTGTGGTTTTTTTCATAGTAAATGATGAGCAACTTTATTTATTAAATATGAAAAACATTTATGTTTTTACAGATTCACTTTATGGGAGTAAATATATTGTGTATCTCGTAATTTCTAAAGAAAAAGAACAGTCTGATTAACAATCTTTTTTATGTTTAGAAAAGTTTCTATTCTGAATTATTTCTCCCACCTCAATCCCCATACATCAAAACTGAAACATATGTGTATAGAACATCACGGTCCTCCGGGCTTCAACAAAACGACGCGAATGAAAACAATTTTGATTTATAAATCCCTTTGTTTGGTAAGAAATAATTGTAATTAAATTTTGTTCTCATACGTGAACTATAATACTGGATTGGCTATCAGCCAGAATTGACACAGAGTATTTAGTATTTTAGTATTTCGGAATATTTTAAACCTCAAATAAGGGATTATAGATTTGTCTGAGATACAGCAAATGATTAAACCTGCATTTTCTTATGTATTTTTTTTTTAAGTCTAAAGGACAAGAATTGCACTTAAATAGTAACTAAGCGTACAGTTGTACTTACCACATTCCTTTAACTGTTGCTCGGTCATTCCTGCAAATATTCCTTTTGTAGGATACCTACTCCTTCCTTTTATTTTAACAAGTGCAGCATCTAAAGTGTGATCCCCAAACCTGCGAACCAAACCACACGATTTTATATGTGTACCACATAAATTTGGTTCACCAAATCCACCTGATGGTTGCAAAACTTCGAAAAAACCATGTGAGGTTTCAAAGCTGGATACGTCATGAAAAACATGAGCGGCTGTGATGAATCCCATATCCCCAGAGTCCATTGTGACAAATCCTCCAAGTGTTCCACTCTGTGTATGATCTGCAATATATTTTTTAGTTTGTTTTTCGCTTGATCTGGGCATTATACTTCCCTAAAATACAATTATGAAATAAAACCCCAAGGAATCAATGATAATTAGGGATATCAAAATATTTATTTTCCATAGTCGAACATTCGATTGCATTATTCGAACGATAACCGACTATTCGGAAAATTTTTGTATAAATAATCTCATCGATAGTGCATTAATGACTCAAGACTATTTTCGTAAATTTATGTGAAAAGTAACACGAAATGCCTGTATTGCACACCGAATCCTTGTGCTTTTATAAATAGCTCTGATCTGATTGGTTAAGCTAGTCATAGGATGTTTGATCACACGAAAATTGGTGACGTTTGATGACGGTACGGTGAACCGGAGATCAGTTCGCTTTGATTTAGATGGTGTAATAACGCCGTATGAAACTTCAAATGAATACAGAAGGGAAAAAAACCCACAATTACCAGATCTTTAGTATAGAAATGAAATGCGAGTTTTCGAAGTAAAGTCTTTCTTGATCGAGTCTCGAGGTAGTACAAAACATAAAGACAACATGCTATGTAATAGCAAAAGACGCTGTCACTGTTGACCGTCAATATAAGATTGTGTAATAGTTTAATGATGGTACGAATATTGTTCACATCTTATTCACATCTTACTAATAAATCCTCAGAAGATCGCACATTTGTGTCAGCTTGGTTCCTCAATTGTTTATGGAGACTAAAGATTAGTGTGTGCATCAATAAAATTCCGAAATTTAAATGGGAGTTATCCAACTTTACCTTTAGCGCAAAGATTGAAATTGAGTTACCTAACGCTTTTTTAGACACTTTGATGTTATCATCCGTGCGCCGTAAGGCGATACAATACATAACATAAATTCTTATAATTCGTTTATTTATGCAACTATCCATTTGAAATTTGCTATATTTTTTCAGAAAATATGTAATGAGGAATAGTGAAAATTTCAGAACGCAGTGATGATTAATATTTGTTAATATACAGTCGATTTATGTCCCGACATCAAAGATTCATTGGCATGTCCTTTTGCTCTGTTTGTCCCTTTGTCTGTCTGTTTATTTGAAATACCTTAATGATATCTAGACCTCGGTCAGGAAGAAAAACTTAATTTTATTATTTAAGGGTACTTAACCCTAACGAAGAAAAATGGATGCAAGGTTATATATTTTTTTTTGACAGATTTTGATTTGAAATGACATAAAAAGAAAATCCCTGAAATATAAAAAAATCTTAGGTTTTCCTTGGTGATTAGAGAGTACCCATTTAAAAGTATTATAAAAAATATATAATAAAGAAATCCAACTTTCTTTTTCTAGCCTTAAATAGAATGTTTAATGGCATGATCTGAATTAAGAGGATACTTGTAGTGATTTGCAATGATAGTAAACGATTTATACAATATACATTATAATACAATTAAAGTAAAAAGAAGGAACACAATACTGAATAAGCTTTTAAATCATGCAATTTTCTTCAAATGCGTTAATACGTATATTTTTTTTTAACCTAAAATATATTTGGTGATCAATTTTCATTTGGAAAATGCTCAGAAGGTGCTTCGATTTAAGGACCTTCTCTACACAAGTGCAAAAAGTTTTTTGGACATTGAGAAAAATATATTGTATAAAGGAGTTAATATTGAGATTATTTATTTAATTATCAATTTATGGTGCGTGGTATTTACCCCCGGGAAATATGTTCAAAGACAACACAGTATCAGTGAATAGAAATCGCTGTAAATTACTTCAATAGAGAAAATGATGTAAATAACACATTCAGTTAATTCATCTTGGCCTTTTAGAATGTTAAAAATACTTGAATTGATTACAAATTGAGTAATATGTTGTAAATTTCATTTTTTTAGAATTCAGATTTAAGGGCAGATCACTCAAACTGCAGAAAAATACCTTAGAATCAGAACTGTTTAGTGTGCAGTGTAGAGAGGGTTCTTAATTTCCAGAAAATTTGAGATTTTTAACAATTTTTACTAAATTATATGATTGACGTTAATGATGAAGTCTGAAGAATTACTGTAGGTATTTACGTGGGTAAATACACATTACTTTGCAAAATTAGCAACATTTTTGTGAGCAATTTCAATTATTCAATGTCTTATTCTACGAACCTGAAGATCGCTACCTTAACCTTGGCCATAACTTTTTATTGCGTGGAGCCTATTACTTTCATATTTCACCTTTGCATTCCTTGTGACTGGACCTTCCTTTTGGTACCAACAAATCTGACCTACTGTCTTTGAAATTTGAACCATTTTTGAAATTAAAATATCAATCTCCAGCTTTGAAATAGTTGAAGCTGTGGCTTTCATACGTCACTTGTTTATTTATTTATTCATTCTGGTATTTTGGAGTCTGTTGGAGCGAAGGAAATCAGCTTCAAACAAAATTAAATCATATTCAAGTGTGTCGCCTATATCATCGCAGCTGTCATATTTCAACTAGTCGTGTGTCAAACAGTAAACGCGTCATAAAATTTTTATCTATAAAGGCAAATGCTTTTACTTGAAGAAAATTTTGAACGTTATTTCTTTTGAAACTATCCAGATTGTATCTTCAGACTTTTTAAAAGAAAAATTCCTTTACTCGAGATTTTATATAACATATAACAGTTTCTAAGGTAATACATTGGATATTGGAATGTGTCTTTACGTTAAGTAAAATTCATTTATTCTGTTTAATTATTTTACACTTTATCTAGAAAAACTTAAGTTATTAGTTATTATAAGTTCATTTTTAAATTTATTTCTAATTTTATTTTTAAACTTTATTTAAAATAAAGTTATGCTACTGAGTTATTACAAAATTTCAGCAGCTCTTGTGTACAGAATTTTGGGACATCCCCTCGTATATACCTTTTCTGCAGATATTTGCACCCATTCTTAAGGGCTCCAGAACGGCTGTCGCTGACATTAGATTATATGTGCTGACGAGTTGGTTAAAGAATCCCTCTCTGACATCTGTTGGTATCCCGTCTAATTCTTTGGGGAATTCCTCTTCATTTAGAGGCACAACTCCTTTGCTTGTACAGAAAAAAACTATACAATGTTCCTCTTTTATTTCATCTCCATCATTCCTTGAACGAAAAGCAGACATACTGATAAATTCCAAATTTGAATGCTTCTCGAACAACATAGACGAATTGCTTTTTAAGCACACCTCGATAGGGCTAAAAGTTGAGTGATCAATATTGCAGTCCAGTTCATGGCTTGTTACCTTTACACCTTCAGTTGAGGGGTATCTCCAAAGTATGCATTTAATGTAATATATTTTACCATACCATTCGTAGGTTGTATGTGTAATGACATCTTCATTGTCAATGACTAACACAACTACTTGTTTCTTTTCCTTAGAGGTTGGATGATCAACTTTTTGTTCTCCAATATAGAGACGACGGATTCTTAATTTCTCATAATTTAACTTCAACCATTGGAGGAAACCTCTCACAAATTTTGCATCATGACTGCAAGTGACTAAAAAATATATATATGCAAGGAGTGAATATAAGTTAGAGGGACTTTTACCGATATTATTAATGGAATTATAGAAAAAATATTAATTTAACATTCCTTTTAATGTGTTTTTTGTTAAAAATTTAGGAATTTTAGGTTGAAAAGTATTTAGGATGGCTCATTACATCCTATGTTTATTTTAGATTCGATTACAGCACCACTTATAATGTATTTGTCAAATATCCACATGGAGTTATTGATATCAAAAATTTATTTTAGAAAATATTTGAATTTTTTTTTCTAATTTTAGTGAAATGCTTTATTTCAGGTTTAGTTTTACCATATTATCAGAGCTTTCAGTGTCAAAGGATGGATATCTTTTTTAAACAAGTACACAAAATGAAAATAACTCATAGCCAAATACCTAATATTGATTAGCCAAATACCTAATATTGATTTTATTAGAAAAATAGGTTTCTCCTGAAAAACAATTAAGTTTATTATATTTTTGCAATGAATTGTATAAGACAAATTGATTTTTTTTTCTTGATATTAAGTACAGTATTTATGAAGAACAAAAGAGGGTGACGGTTAAAAAAATTGGTTTCTTGAACGTGGTGTGAGTGAACATACTCAATAGAAC
Organism: Saccostrea glomerata; assembly: GCA_003671525.1. Lineage (NCBI taxonomy): Eukaryota > Metazoa > Mollusca > Bivalvia > Ostreida > Ostreidae > Saccostrea > Saccostrea glomerata. The sequence continues at coordinate 319,639 of PRKT01000336.1, forward strand.
CTAGTTGTACGTCTTCCTTTGCAAACAATTAAATTTGATCTTTTCTTGCATACATCAATATTGTACAACCTTACACTTACCTTTTTGGAGGAAAGTGAAAAAAAAAATATTTTACATGGCTGTTTATACACCATAAAAGGGATCTTATATTTTTATCAGACTCAAAATTTATAAAATATTTACAAAGCATGTATTTATTTACTGCCTTTCAAGCAAATTAGGAAATTTAGAAAAAAATTCATTAAAAATACTCAGATTCAGATTCAGTAAGTAAAATAATATTGATATTTATTGAATAAATCACTTACCTTCACATTGCTGTCCTACATCGATTTCTTCTATAAAAAGTTAAATTTTATATTTATTCTAACAATTCATACTGATCGTGTCTTTGTCATTAAAGTGCTTTATATATATTGTTATGTATGCTGATTTAATTATTTGCATATTTATATAAATAAGATCATAATGCTTGGGGGTAGCTAAAGACAGTGATAAAAGGGGTAAGAAACAGGAAATGCAGGAGAAGAAAGGGTAGTCAGGGATAACAACAGGAATTTTTAGAAGAATGTCAGGAACTATTAATTTAATAAAAAGTAATAAATTACCCTATAGGTGGAAATTTTAGTGAGACGTAAATTGAGCGGTTTGACTTTACTTTATTTTCATCGAGAAGTGATTTTAGCGATTTCAAAATGCTCACTAAATAAGCTATTGCAAATAACCGCAATTATTTTGAAGCGATATTCAATGTATAGATCTCTTAAACCTAGCTAATAAGTGCTAAAATTATAGTATCTTCAAAAATTCTGCTTATACTGTTTATTTTTTTCTTATTTTCAATATAAGTGCATGTAGTAAAACAAATTTGACTAAACTTGTTTTTTAATCATCACTTCTCAAGTTCTGTCGTTTTCAGTTTAACATTTGATTATCAAATTGAAGCTTAACTGACTTGGTTCACTAATTGTTTGGCCACTGTTAACACACTTTTAATTGTCTAAGATTTTTAATTTTTCTTTTTCTGTTTCATTTCAAGGAGCACACAGCAGTTGTGGAAGTTTTGAATTTTGATAAAAAATAACGAATTAAGGGACGAGAAAGGTCAAGAAAACGCTTTGTTTTGTATTTTGAAAATGGTAAATATTATGACAAGCAATATTGTACAAAAGATGTTCTAAAAATATTTGTTTTGAAATGCAACATTTCAATTCGTGCAAATTACATCCACTAAGACTTGAAGAACTCTATATTTTTAATTCTGCATATCTCAAAAATGAAAAGGAATTTCTCATTAGCTGTTAAACAAAAATGTCTTTAAATTAACGATCTTTAGTTGAGGATCTTTCATTTGATATAAAAGAAAGGGGATGAGCCCTCACATTAGGGGCTAAGAGGGTCAGAAATCCTTTGATAAATCTTACACAATCCATATTTTGTCATAAACTACTGTAGTGAAAATGATTTACGTAACCAAATTTAACAATGTATTATAAATGTTTGATCTTCTTTTACGTACAGTAGCTTGCGTCCAGAATGCTTAATCTTAGAAGCTTTATATCTCAAAAAAGTTAAACCCAGTTGATTAGATGATGTTCAATATACAGTACTCACAAGAATAAAATATAAGGAGAGAAATCTTTATATCATTTTCTTTAAACGAATATCTTAGGTCGCCAACGTGGCGCAGTGGTAATGGCGTATGGTTTAGTTATGTTGCTAGCGTTCTCGAGCGCTCCATGCAGTAGCTACGTTATGCATATATATTTCAGGAATACGCATCTCCGCTTCACAGTCGGGCATTCTGGGAAAGCTACTATACTTAGAGTGTAAGATAACAATTTTGCGATGCCATTAAACACATCCGGCCTTTTCTGTTTGATTTTCAAGTTTATTTGTTTATTTGGCGTGCACAAACTTTGTCTAAAAATAAAGATAATAACTGGCTGAGATCTCGTTGCGAGCAACGAGTATGTTTTCCGTTCAATTTCTGATAAATCTTAAAACAACTTGAATAAAAAAATTCATACCAATTCTTCAAAATACGCCAGAACACATTAAAGAGTGAAATCATTATAAATTTCAAACAACTTCCAGTTTTTTATTCACTTCCGGCATGAGCGGAAGTACTAAGATGACCTATAACTCCTCCCTGAGTGTGAAGGAATCATCACTGATAATTTTGAGGGAAAATGCTCATTTCAGACAAATACGGATAAGTATTTTTGTTTTGTTTTTTTTTATTACAAAAGATGTTTAGACATTTCTACACGCTGTCGTTTTCAATCATTTTTCAAAATATTAGTTGACCTTTGATTATCAAACCTATTTACCATCAAATGTTTCTTTTAAACAGCTTGAACTACCCCAAAATTGATGTCTATCAAATTTGCTATGTGTCTTAAAGTCAATCAAACATACTTAATGATAATTTGTTGACTTTTTGCAAATATAAATTGGTTGTTGTATGTCCTTGTCGCCAAAGATGGAACCCATTTTTGATGCCCATTACATTATTGTTGTTCATTGAAATTCACCTGCTCATGTGTGTATAGAGCAGACATCGGTTGCTGTAAATTTCACATATTTCAGTTTATATATCTTTGGGACTCTTAACAAGTTTCACAGCAGCTTTAATGGAGCGTTTAATTTCACTATAGTTTACTGATTCTTGACTATTCATTATAAATGCAGTGTCTCGAATAGCACTTGTTTTTCAGCTTCTGGCAATGAGACTATATGATGAAAAGTGGTCAAATAAACTGTTTTCTACTCATTAAAGATTTAATAATGAGAGATAGGCAATCTTAATGGCATATGATTTCCAAGTCAATCTTAATGGCATATGATTTCCATGTTATATGTAAAATGTTATCGAGCTGATGACATTATTTATTGAACATCCCTCATATGAGGTAGAAGAACCGGACATTGAAAAACAATGACGTTGTCCAACGTCAAGAAACTAAATTTGTCTTGTTTGATTTATAAACTTGTAATGTTTATCTTAATCATACAGGTAAATAAGAATTATTGGTAAAGTATACATTTTTAATTTTAAGCTTTTAAACCTACTGATTGCTTGTCTATGCACATGGAAAAAATTACTAGTTGCCAAGAAAAATTACTTCCATAGTAACCAAGAATCAAAACATTTTACATACATACATCAGAGTGCAAGAGAAATTTATCTGTGGAAAATCATTCATTTCTCAGATCTTTCATGTATCACATTTTGTTTGATTTTTATATGGACTGGTACTTAAGTGTACTGACCTTGTACCATCGTCGGAGCTTTCTGTTCGCAGATACAACAAAAGACCTTAAAAGCAAAGAGCTGTTCTGCTCTAGCTCTGACATTTTTTTAAATATAAATAGGGTTTTGAGTTTTGATTTTTTTAAATCGAAATATAGGAGAAAAATAATAGAAGAAAAGAAAATTGTCGAGACTTAAAATGCCTATTTGCTGGAGAGCGGTGGGCATATATATATTATTTGACAAGATTTATTTTGAATACTATAATTCATTTTTATTTTACTTTAACCATAACCATGTTGTAACAAACAAATCGAGTGCTGTGTCCAACATCAACAAAGACCTAAAGTTTGTCTTTCACCCTATTCAGTTACCTGAAATTTTATTACCTTGAAACTCTTTGACTGAAGCTGGATGTTTCCTGACCGCAGAATATTGCGAGCTTTCCTACAATAGAAAATATACAAATTTTCAAAATTGACCCTTTCTGTCAGCATCCCTACCAAAAATTTATTTCATGTTTGGAGGGTATTTAGAATTTACAGGTAAATCCGTGGAAATAGTCGATAATGTTAATCGTATATAAACATTTTTCTTGAGAGCTATACTTACCGCCATATCTGTGAAATAAAAATCTTGCACTCGGCGAAAAATTTCTTGTCTATGTTGGGCTAAATATATTGTATGTAAAAAAGAGAAAGATAATCAGTCATTTTACCTATTTTGCTTACACTTTTGTCAACCTTTTCAAAAAGTTAAACATAACCGATTATGAGAAAATTCAAGAATGCATTAGTATTTCTAAAGAATCCCCCTGGTAATACATTTCATGATCGATAATTAATTGATTTTTCTACCATCACAACTTCTACGCAGGTTTGTCTAGGCAGCACACAGATCAGAAATCGGCGAATGTTTCCTTTACATAATTTGTAATATTGATAAATCAGAGAGTCATTGATCCAATATACAGACGACAAATCATCCTAGACTAAATGAAGCGTTCCAACACTCTCTGTCTTCATTTTTTGGAGATACTGTTAAAAAAGCGTACCTTATTTATAGGATGTTTATAGGCTTTTTTATACCACTGGGCCAATTTCAACCAAACATGCCTGCCACAAAGTATTCTAAGGTAAACAGGTCCAGTCCAAAGACTATTTCTACCTACGTAGGTATTAATAGCTACCTAGGTATTTAAAGCTACCCAAAGTAGCTATTTTTACCTACTTTCTGCTTTACTTGCATTTTGTGGCCAAATGCAGGAACGGCGCAACATGGTGAGCACAAACTTTCTTGATAGAGTCACACTGATGATGAATATGACAAAAATTTGGCCAAAAAATGAAAACTTCGAATATTATCAATTTTGCATAGAAACTAATGTAAAATTGCCGATTCAGGAAGTAATCATTTTTTGGCCAAAATTTTGTCGTATTCATCATGAGTGTGACCGTATAAAAAAATATGGTATTCACCATGTTGCGCCGTTTGGTCTTTTGGTCGCAAAATGCAGAAATTATATAAAGTAGGTAAAAATAGCTACTTTTGGTAGCTTTAAATACCTAGGTAGCTATTAATAGCTACGTAGGTAGAAATAGTCTTTGGACTGGACCTGGTAAAGGGGATTAAAATTTGTACAAATGAAGGGCCATGCCCTCTTCCAAGGGGAGAAGGATATGGAGATATCGAACAGTATTCAATCTCTACTTCCATTAAACAATAAACAAAATAAGAGCAGAGCAAACATGGACCTCCGAAACATCAGAGGTGGGATCAGGTGCCATGGAGGAGTGAGCATCCCCTGCCGACCGGTCACACCTGCCGTGTGCTCACTGTCATGATCAGGAAATAACGGGAAAAAAATAAATCCGTCGTCAATTCAGTGTATAAATAATGGACTAACACATAGAGCCCCACCCTAATAGGATAAATTGTATTTGCTGACAAGGTCATTGTATCGAACATAGAACTTACGGAATGATAACTTAAAACGAGAGTGTTGATATTCTTGTTTCATGAACTTGCTTGTCAATAATTTACCTCGTTTAAGAAATTGTTCATACGTAGAGCTCGCTCTTGCATATCGAATCAACTGAGATATATATACTCCGTATGCAGGTGATGAAGGTATATTGCTGCATAAGTAAGGGAAGTTGACGTTAGAAAAGTTAAAGTCATCACGTTTGTCATATAGCTTGGTTGTTAGATAACCATTAGTGTCTTTTTCAATTAAAATATCCAAGTATGACCCAGAAGTGTTGGACTCTGTGGTATCTTTTATCTCAAGCTCACCAGGATATATCGTATCGACGTAGAAATGGAAATTATCATTATTAATTGACAATACGTTGTCGATATATCTAAATGTCGAGTTGAAGGCCACAACATTATGAATTAGTGAAAAATTAATGGCATTTTTAAAAAAAATCTTCTGATGAAGAACCACTGGGCCAGGAGAAATGAAACTCATGTGGAAGTATCCTCAGGCAGTGAAGATTCAAGTTTGTTCAAATCATGACCCCCGTGGGAGAAGGGCGGGGCCACAATGGCCGATCAAAGTTTTACAGGAGTATATAGTGAACATCTTGAAAAATCCTCTTCTAAAGGACCACTATGCCAGGAAAGATTAAACTCATGTGGAATCATCCTCAGGTAGTGTAGATTCAGGTTTGTTCAAATCATTACCCCCGTGGGAGTAGGGTGGGGCCTCAATGTCCAATCAACGTTTTATCTAGTAGTATATAGGGAAAATCTTTAAAACTCTTCTTCTCAAGAACCACTGGGCCAGGAAAGATGAAACTCATGTGGAATCATCCTTATTTAGTGGAAATTCAAGTTTATTCAAATCAAGACCTCCGGGGAGAGGATGGGGCCACACTGGCCGATCAAAGTTCTACATTATAGGAATAAATATAGGAAAACTCTTTAAAACTTTTTATCCCAAGAGCCACTAGGCCAGGAAAGATGAAACTCATGTGGAATCAAGTTTATTCAAATCATGACCCCCGGGGGTAGGGCAGGGCCACAATGGCTGATCAAAATTTTACATACGACTAGATAAGGATTTTTTTAAATCAAGAACCACTGGGCCAGGAAAGATGAAACTCAAGTGGAATCATCCTCATGTAGTAAAAATGAGTCAAAATATGCAAAGGCAAAATATAAACGGAATCTTGTCGTTTCTGGGTCTAACTATTCATCACAGGGGTTAAATACCAAACCCGTGACGTCATAAATGTTTTTTTTTATCAGTTTTAGCAGAGTGAAAGTGAAACGTAACTAGAATTCATTTAAACAAACCAAAGAAATCAAAGTTTTAAAGCATTTTGATTGAATATCGTGTGTGATTCATGTGGTAAAAAAGCTTATGAATAAGGTGTGCTAATATGGTTTTACAATGTCTTCGTACAATGAAAGCAAACAGCGTATTTAAATGCCGATCAGCCTTTCCTTTGTCGTTCGTAACAAAAAAAATGTAAAAGTTCAACACTAAGCCGCAAACTTGGAAACTTATTTTGTGCTTCTATCTTAAAATCTTAAACTACATTTTTGGAAAGTGCTGCTAGAATCGTATGGTTAACGGGAATTGATACATGTTTTTCGATCTTATGAACAAAATGTAAAAATGTAGAAAAAAAGTCAATGGAATGCAAAATGATAGCAAAAGTTTTATCCATGACTTTTCCGATTTATTTGTGTTACATATGTATTTGTATAGTCATCTAGTGGGTAACTGCAGTAATTCAATTAAAACGTGGCTACAATTTGCTAAAATTGGCACATAAAAAACCGATCTCCTCGTCTCACTGTTGGGTTCAAACCCACGACGTTTGAGCCAACTCTTTATTTCGCGGCTCTAGAGAAGATGTTCTAAGCACTGCGACACGCGGGCGAACGTGAAAAAAAAATGTATTTAAAATCAGTTATTTTATTAGTTAAAATCAATTAAATTCCATTAATTTTGCCAAAATAAATGCTTTTTTACGATAAATACTCATTATTTTACCAGGATGCTAGACGTGTTGCGAAATGGAAATCCCAGTCAAAGCAACTTGCATAAGTAATGTAAGGACTTAGAAATGACAAAAAGTGGCAATGAGCCAAACCAAATGACGAAAAGACAGTTTGAAAAGTCAAGGAATTTGAAAATTGCGAAATAAATGAGTTTTTCCAAGGACTATTTATGACCACTTGTTCGTTGCGAATAACTTATTACTCTCTACTTTATTTTGACATTAAAAAAAGGATGATTTGTTTTGAATCCTATCTAAAGCACTCAACAGATTTAGTTTCTTTATATACTCAACAAAAAGGTATATTGTTTTACTAATCAACTAATCAAAGACATTTTGAAAAAGTATAGTGAAAACTATCTTTTATATCATTGGATACCGGTACCTGTGTCACAAGTGACATTGTGTCAATTTTAAATATTAGCAGATTGTACATGTATTGGTCCGCATTGGTAAGAGTTATCTTTATTTGGGTATTAAGAGTTATCGATTATTTTTTTACGCACTTCTGGTCACTGAGTTGCACTTGTTCTATCTTTATCGACGAATACTCGTCGAACCCGTTTGATTAGTCTGGTCAGTTATTTACACTGAGTGTTGGCTAGTGTTTGTCAGATAAAGTCTGGACGCCGGGAGTTATACTTGACCCATGCTTAGTGATCTTGGGTGTGCCTTTTATATAACCCATGCTGTGTGAACTTGGGTGTGTCTGTTTCACCTGCTGAGTGATCTTGAGATTCAGTGATGTTTGTAGCGGCGCTGAGAGAAAGTCCTAAAGGCTGACAGTATGAATTTTACGTATACAATGCCACAGCTCAGTAACTTTTTACACTTTAAAATATTTTTGTTGTTAGCTTTCAAGAGCAATATTATATGTAAAATTGTAGCAATATAGCGAGAATGTGTATGTTTACGCTCTAATTCATTCACTCGTTAAACAGCAAAATACATGTTTTTCTGTATTTTTTTTTTTGTAAAATCTAGTATTTTGAACATATGTGTGTTTTGAATATTTTATAGGAAAACCCTATGAAAATTGTAGGTGACGAAAATTGTATATTAATCCTTTTTTCTGGACAGGAGGATTTGTGTACGTGAAGAGGCTATTCTAGGATATGGTGGACAGGAAGGGACAATATGGTAGATGACATGGTGACGTAGTGTGAAACTGTCCAGTAATGACTATGGTTGAACTTTTGGTCGTTTTCATGTTTATTGTACATATGTAGATAAATTTACTAGTAGGGTTAATTTCTATGAATCTTCTTGTTTCTTGGTAAACAGGAGGTCTTCAAAAATATAATTTGCTTTGGGTTGTTAATACTAATTTCAAGAACCCATCACAACTTGAGGTCAGTTGTGACAACCTGTAACCTATTTCAAGTACAACATCGGCTTTTAAACCCCAACTGTTGAATTATTTTCCTTGATTTATTATGTTTATGAAAATAGTATATAACATGATTTCTTGTAAATCGGGGGTCTATTCCCAATGAAAGTTGGGAGAGAAATAATAAACTTTTCTATTGAACCCATATTTATGCTTTGATTGCAATATTTATGCTGCAATGCCACGCCTAAACAAAGTTGAACGCAACAAGGCTCTAATGATACTACATTTTAGCCGGAGCTTCGCAACAAGAAGCTGCAACTGCATTTGGTGTACATCAATCGGTTCGTAGCAGTTTAACGCACGTCTCAACCAGCTAAGTACACGGATGACAGACCATAAAGTGGCCGTCTGCTTATTTTATGTAAACAATTTTACGCTAAAATGTGTCTCAAAGTCTTTTTAAAGCATATTTAAACTTCTTTTAATTATTTTACTTCCGTGATGGATAACAAAATAATCGTCTCATTATGCACAATCTTTTTTTTGTTTTGTTTTTTTTTGTTTTGGAATATTTTATTTTGTTTTGATGCCCAAAAATCGGTTCTCATACAAAGAGAAAATGTTATTTCAAACAGCTGCAGAGTGTACACAGTCGCTCTGCAACAAAATAAACAAGGTATAATGGGCAGTAAAAAAGTCAAAAGGTGCCATTACTGTGTACCCCGTTTCACTGGTAAACAATCAATAGCTTTGAAGCTCTTTCATAATCGTGTTAGGGTTTTGAAAACCATTTTTTTAAATCAAAACAAAGTAAAAATATGAAATTGTAATTGACAAGTTAAAATTGTGCATAAAGTGGCGATTATTTTGGTATCCATCATGGACGTAAAATAATTGAAAGTCGTTTAAATATGCTTTAAAAATACTTTGAAGCATATTTTGGGATAAAAATGTTAATAAACTAAAGAAATCAATTTTGGGGGGATATATATAATTGATTAATTTGTTGTCTTGTCAATTACAAAAATGAATAAATTATTTTATTTTGCTTTTTTAAAGATAATGTATTTGTAGATATATTTATAAACAGAATAAATAAATAAGAGAAATTATTAGTTTATTTATTAATTTGTATTTTTTAAAGTCATTTATTTTAATTGAATTTCACTTTCCACTGTAACTTGTTTTTATTTGTGCCGTGTCCACTATGCAGTTCTGCAATCATCCAAAAATACATTGATTTTTTTCCAATGATTAATTTTCTTTTATTTTCTCAAAGACTATCAATCACTTCTAAAACTAGAATTTTCCAAAATGCAGCATTATCCCTGTTGTTTTTTTTTTTTTATTTAAACAAAAGGTACAAAGTCACTCCAAGTATTTTATGAATTAAACATTTGTTAGCAAAATAAAAAAATAAATAAAGTAATTAATTAGTTCAAACTATAATCAAATAACTAATTTAAAAAGTAGATACGTAAATATTTTTTAAGTAATGATTTCTTAATTTTTCAGATTTATTTCAGAGTTCTGACCGAACTCAATAAGTCTCTTCACAAATTAAAAATGTGTTTGTAATTTGTTTAAAAAATTCTCAGGTGAATAACTAAATGTACTAAATTGATAATCCTACATCGTAGGTAATCGTACAGTGCTCTGAGAGTGGGTGAACTTCTTCTTTTTGCTTCAGTAAACATATACATGGGCGTACTGTGACACATACTGGGGTTTACCGTAGTTGTCTGTAGCCATACAATATCATACTGAAGGCGTATCGGGGCCTACTGTATTTAACAGTCGCATGCTAAGGATACATACGTTGGCATGCGGAGACTTACTGTATGAACAGAGCTGGCATATCGTAGCATACTGTAGATATACCGTAGATAACTGGGAAATGTTGAGGATACAGAGAAAGACAGGGGATTTTCATACGGACAGGGGTTTTTAAAAGATAGTAGTGTTTATTGAGTATAGTAAGGATTGATGATATTGAAGCATGAGATATGGAGATAACGAATACTATTCAAGCTCATAAATTCATTAAAACTATACAAATCAGGAACAGAGCAAATGTTATTCCAAAAACATCAGAGGTGGAATCAGGGGTCATGGAGGAGTAAATATCCCTAGTAGAGCGGACATGATCGGTTAAACAGAAAAATAGAACAAACAGAAAGATATATAGAAACTTCAGTTTGTAAGTATAGACCTACGCAGCTAGGTTAAGGCCGCCCATAGGAAATATGCCTTAAAATATTCCGAAAAAATCAATATAAAGTTGATTTTTTTTATAAGCATGAGTTTTAATTTAAGGATAAATAACACAAACAAACTTTTTTTTCAGAAATCAGCATTATTTCTCATAGATTTACATTTAAATTGACAACCTAATTAATGTTTACCAAGTAGAATGGGAGAATTTTATTAGATTTTGTCATAAAGTTAAAAAATTGTGCAAAATTTTGTATGGAATTATATAGAAGGCAAAATAAAATCTCAAATCTAAGCACCAAGGAAAACCTACGATTTCTTTATATTTCAGGGATTTATTATTTATGTAAATACAAATCAAAATCAGTCAAGAAATATATATAAACCCGCGCATCCATTTTTTGTTTGTGGTAATTCCCTTAATGACAATCATATTAATGCATATGTATGTATGGGGTCGCAACCGAGTTTGGCCAAAGCGACTTCACGTACATCAGCTGTTTGTCACGTGACATGATTAAGATTAGAAAAAAAATATGTAGGGATACAAAGGTCGTAAAAGTTCAAGGATATACGGATAATTTTTTATTATGAAATTGATTGCGTTTTCTTTAAGGCAAATTTCATAACCCGAAAAATGCTGGGAGCAACTTCTCCATGCCCAGGAATTATATAAAATTTAGCCGACTTTTGATAGACTTTGTGCATTTACACTATATGCATTGAAGAAATGTAAAATTATGGAAAAAATCAACTCCGCACAACTTGCTCCCAGCACTTTTCAAAATAGTAGGGACAAAAGCTACATGTGTACTAAATATCATAATTTATAATCAAGCGGATATCGTTGAACTTTTGAGATTTTGGAGGGGTAATACCTGTGATTGTAGTATGTTCCTAATATAAAAGTTCATGACTGCTGCTGTATAAGAGACCTAATAGTTATCAATTAAATAAGACTGTGAATTATTGATTAATGCATTCAAAAATATAAATCAATTTTAATCAGATCACGCTTTTAGTTTTAATTTTCATATTTTCAGTTCCACTAATAGCTTGATCTGCGTCTCACGTACAGAGAAACTGCGTGTCAAACTAGCTTCTAACGTCATATCTGTTAGTATAGCGAGATCAAGTTGGCTTTGACTTTACATTCAAATACGCAGTACAGTTAAGGCAACATTTTCTATAAAAACTCACGGAATCCGATACATATAATGTTTAACAGTTTTATTTTTGAGAGAGACACTCTAGTTAAAGCAATATGAGCTGCATGTTTGACATTGAATTTTTTTTGCAAATTTCTTATGAACTATTTCAATGACAGAAAAATAGAAAATTTATAAACTTCTGTTGTTCATTTTTTCTACGAAAGAACTTTTTATACGCTTTGATTGATGCAAAATTGAATTATTGTCATCCTGTACAATAATGATTTCTTATATATTTCTGTATATTCACTTGTACAGAAATATTTCTTCTGAAACATTTTTAAACTTTATTTTGGTTTTATTGACCATAAGGGTTTAGATAACATACAGATTAATCATAATAACACATTTTACCATTAAAATAAAATTCTCAAAAATGCAGCTCATATTACTTTAAAAAAGCTTTTTGTTATCTTGAAGAGTTTGTCCATCGCTTTTCACATCTGTCTTTTTTGACATCATGTGACCCCCTGAAGTCACGTGGGCTCCGATTTTAGGTCAAGAAATGAGATGTCAAATTTAACCAAAAAAAGCAAGGACAAGGCAAACAAAAAATTAACTGCAAAATGTTTTATGTTTTTTCTGTGTATCTATACTTTCTCAAAAGTGATGCTCATTTAGTTAGTGTTCCGATATAATTAAGTTATTCAGCTAAAACAGACAAAAATGTATGAAAAATAGGATATTTTCCTCATTTCATTGCGAATTATAAATTAACTAAAGGGTTACAAAGAAATGAGCATCACTTTTTGAAAACTATACAATAAGATAAATAATTTAATACAAAAACATACTTTTTAGATTGTTGCCTTAATTGCCCTTGCACTTTTTGATTAAAAATTGAAGTCTTGGAAGAGTCAATTTAATTATAGTTTTCAAACGCATCAATGACCCAGCATGGGAGATAACTCTTGAGTACTTCAAAGTTTGTTTACCTCGTAGATTTTAAATAAATATACATGCGGACAGGGCTGGACTCTTCTTTTTTTTTTACTAAATCAAACGGTATGCATAAAAATCATTGACATTTCTTTTCTGTGTATTCGTTATCCATACATTGTATACATTTAATTTCTTTCAAACCTCCCGCATTTCCTCAAAAGAGATGTGTAAATGCATGTTGTATTACACACAAACAGGTCTAAATATTGCCGATATATTAACGTAGAACACAAATACTTAATTAATTAAAATATAGCCTTCATTAATAGTTAATTAGATATCTATTCACCTCTCTCACTACTGTACAAATAGGCGTCGGGACCGGGGAAGGGGGAGAGGGCTTGGGCTTAGCCTCCCTACTTATTTGCAAATTATATACATAATGTGAGCATTGGAATTTACCTTTTTCTTTTGGTTTAGCCCCCTCCCCCTTCCAGTTAGCCCCCTTTCATTTTGCTTCCGACGCCTATGGTACACACAATTGTGTTTATATTTTATTTTCTTTCTGCATATGAGATCATGTTTCACGATCGCTTTCAATCAGACCGCTGACTATTAATTAAGGGATATAAACTAAGTGATAAGTTTTAGGAACTAATTAGACAGGGTTGGGTTATACTCCTGTATTTGTTAAGGGTACAGCTATTTTATTTTGAGGGTGAGGGGCTGGCAGATTTTAGAAATAAATACTTGCAGATCAGTGATCCCCCCTCCTACGAACCAGTTTTTGACATTTCTGTTTTTGCATGTTAGACTTTTCAATGAAGAGGAAAATAAATAAATAATTTGTCCTTCATCTTATTGATCGGAAATAAATATTAATCTGTCCTTCATTGACATGAAAATGAAAAAAAAAATCTGATTTGGAAAAACTCACCTGCCCCTTCCCCTCCCCCTCCCTCAGAATCAAATGGTGGTCCCCTATCCTATTTAAAATCAATTAGGGGGATCTCTAGTCTCCTGTTTTTTTTTATATTATTGAAAAATAAATGAACACTATGCATATGCTGGAAATAAGATATTCATGGTCATTAGTACCCTCTACACAAAATAGTATGCAAGTTAAGATTTCAAATCTAAATTGCCTTTTCAACACCTGTACAGTAAATATATGAAAAAGTCAAATTATTATTCATCTAGAAAATTTATTTAATAAAAATTTCTTTTCAAATCCAATGATAGACTGTAGGAATGCTGGGCAGATGCAAATTATTTCTGTCACTTCATGTTCTTGTGAATAAAATGAGTTCTGAAAATAAAAGAAAATCAGGAAATACCATTATTGAAAGTAAGTTGTGTTTAAAAAAATGAAATAAAACAAGAGGCCCAGGGGCCACAGCGCTCACCTGAAAACAGCTGCTAGGAAAAAGCACATTTCAGATCAAAATTGTTTACTGAGGGGGGGGGGGGGGGGGGGGCTTGAATTTTACCCCCACACCCCACCCCACCCAGGGGTTCATGATTTGAACAAACTTGAATCTACACTAACTGAGGATGATTCCATATAAATACCACTTATCATGGCTTTGAAGTACTTGAGAAGAAGATTTTTCCTATATAATCCTATGTAAAACTTGGGTTGGCCATTTTGGCCCCACCCTAGCCCCGGGGGTCATGATTTGAACAAACTTAAATATACACTACTTGAGGATAATTCCACATGAGTTTCATCTTTCCTGGACCAGTGGTTCTTGAGAAGAAGTTTTTTAAAAATGCCATTAATTTTTCTCTTATTCATAATTATCTCCCCTTGGAAAACGGCGTTGCCCTACAATTGAACAAACTTGAATCCCCTTTACCTAAAGATACTTTGTAGCAAGTTTGGTTGAAATTGGCCCTGTGGTTCTTGAGAAGAAGATGAAAATGTGAAAAGTTCACGACAACGACGACGACAACGACTACGACAACGACAGACAACGGACAATCAGAAAAGCTCACTTGAGCCTTCGGCTCAGGTGAGCTAAAAATGCATTGAAACATTTAACATAGAATGCATATACATGTTTTCAATTCTTCTGTTAGTTTTATTATCAAAACTTTGTATGGTTTATTATAGCATGTATTGAGCATACTACTTTCCTTAAATGATAGATTAACTTGCTGCCTGAATGAATCCATTAGTCCATGGGAATAGTTATGCCTACAACACAATATAGTATGCAGTTATATGCTATGAAATTACTAAATATACATTGTAGAATAAAATGGCATTACATTTGGCTAAAAAAATGCTACATTGTATACTGTAGTGAATTTACGTTATTCATATAAATGGAAGAAATGTTTTAAAAATTTCTCTGGGAAAGTGAAACTTCCGACATTTACAATAGTTATTGATATAATATTTTCTAAAAAAAATTCTGAGTTTCTCCTTTACCAAAATGAAAAAACAAAAAACAAAATGTAAAGCACATGCAAACTTTAAAAATGCGGTATGCTTTAGAAGTATACATACCCTGTGGAGAAATGATGCATTATTTATTTATTCATTCTTGAAGCCTGAAACTCTTGACAGCTACAATGATTATTATAAGTATTATATAAATATTTTTAATGTACAAATGTTATGTAATCTAAACAAAAAATGAATATTTTTTTCATTGATTTAGAAATTCTAGAAAATAACAACCATAGATCTAAAGTAGGGCTTCTATGTTTTCAACACAATGATACTGATATTTTTTTAAATTGTGTAGCGTATTTGTATGTCAAAAGACATCATAGCTTGTTAAGACCTAGTCACTAGTAAATCAGTGACTTAAACAATGAAAATATCTCATTTAATTTAGTTTAAATTCGTGTTACTGATGACCTCCATTACTATACATATTGTCTCAAAGAAAATGAGCTAATTGACAGGAACTCAGTACATATTTAGTGCAACTAATTTTTAATAATTCTAAAAAATATGCAACTTAGTAGGGGGGGTGGTTACACACAAGGCACTGCATTACAGTTTTTCACTGACTGTGATAATACATTTAACGTTAAATGACCATGAACACACTCGGGTTTTTTATGTAAACAAAAGCATGTCTTCATATTGTAGATTTACATGTACACATGTACCTGCATATGCGTATACATACCTGGCCTGGAATATAACAGTGCAGTGATGGATCTACGGAGCTGGTGCAAATCGTCTCAGTTATGTGCTATTTTCCGAAATAATGTCCTCATATTCTCGTAAAAGAAAGAAGCAATGCCTTGTCTCTTATTTTATCCCTATTTTCTTTAAAGATTGTGTGGTTATTGCATTTAAATCCACTGCAAATCTCAGCTGATGTCGCCACGTTTTTAGATGTAAACAACATTCCGTGTCACCGAGTGCAAGCGCTTGGCGGAAGCCGAATGCAGACAAACGACACATTAAAAAGTGAATTATTTTAAAGACATGCCATTTTATATACGAGAAAATCAATAATTATTTTCTATTTAAACATGAAGATATTGCTGTTTATTA
Source organism: Saccostrea glomerata (assembly GCA_003671525.1). Lineage (NCBI taxonomy): Eukaryota > Metazoa > Mollusca > Bivalvia > Ostreida > Ostreidae > Saccostrea > Saccostrea glomerata. The sequence goes on from PRKT01000336.1 coordinate 336,074, forward strand.
CAAATTCTTGCAAATATCGGTATATAGTTATTTTGAGCACCATTCCCTTATATGGATCAATCAGGGCGGAGCAACTGTCATGACGTCAGACCTCATTATGACTTCATTACCATATTTTTTCATGTGTTGCCTTAACTGTTCTGCGTAATCTTATTATGTCAAGATAAGTTACACATTGATTTATATTTACAATAATTATGAGTAATCAAAGTATGTCAGAGTATATGAAAAAGGAAATTGTTATTTATTCGCCGAGATTCATTTATACAATTTCACTGTGACATCATAATCAAATTCCTGAGGCTCTGAATACACTGATCTACCTTCGGGAAGCTCTTAGCCTAGTTGGGTAACAAGTGGTTTAAAAAAACAACTTTGTGTTCATTTCAAAACAATGAACTTATATTAAAAGATACAGACACAATTGTAAAATTCCAAATTTAAAGATAGAAACTGAAAGGGAGTTATTGGAATGCAAAGAGGTCTTTTAAAAGATAAATCAAAAAAAAAATAGTGTATCTTATCTGAAAGCCTAAACTTGATTATTTTTTATGTAAGAAATCTGAAATTTGACCTCATTATAATTAAAAATTGAAATGAAATTAGTGTCTCGTCATATATGAAGATTGCGATCAGTAATCAAACTAAGGAGTCAATTGAAACAATAAAAATTTAGATGAGAACAAATACTAATAAAAACATATATAAATAATCAGCTTATTTTTATCTAGACATTTTATTCAACGTTATCTTATTATAATTGTATAAAGAGCAAGAGCCTTTTGGGCCTTATTTGGCCCTGAGAATTTCTGAAAAATCAAAACCGCTTAGTTTAGGTTGAAAATACAGAATTTATCACTTGAGGAACCACATGTTGGTGACCACGGTTCTATTAATCGTGACGTAATTTCACATCCAGTCAATGCATTATGACGTCATAAAATGCGTCATTAAGATAAAAACAAATGTTTTAATTTTGGGATCTTGGGCTGTGCTCATATTTTATTTTTTTTGCTGAAGGTAGTCAAATACGCAGGTTTTCTGCAAATTTCAATAACATTGCAGTTTCTCAAAGCCTGTTTACCAATATGTCGATTATACTTATATATTTTAATAGCACTTCGCACAAAAATTAATTAAAAATCTTATTTCATATAAAAGTGATAAAATTTCAATTTTTTTGGTTCGTTTGATTGACACATCCTTGCACTTTCACAAATTAATTTTATTCTTAATCCTTAGAAAAGTTTCTATCTTGTTGTGTATAAATCCAGAAAATTCAGAGTAGACATGTTCGAAAGCAAAACAAACACGCAATATATTGTCAGCCCGTGCAGTTGTGATAAGCAGACTGTGACTATTGAATCCACCGGGTGAATTATAAACATCAACAATAACAGAACCCGTGCCATGTTTACAAAAACTGTGTACATAATACGGGTGTGCACGATTTGCTAAACTCTGTACGCAGCTCTTAGTTCCGATTGACGATACTTGTGAAGGAGTTTTGCTTTCTAGCATTTCTTTCTGGATAAAAGTTTTAATATTTCTCATTAATACCAACAAGATTGCCACTTTTCCTAAGGATGGAGAATAAGTTTAAAATGTGTGAAAGTGCAAGGATGTGTCAATTAAAACAGTTTTGATAACTTTTAAATGAAACAATATTTTTTGTTAATTTTTGTGTGAAATACTATTTAAATATATCAGTCGTAATATTATAGAGAAAATATTTACTTCAAATCTGTGTCCAAGTACCATTAATACCTATCATGATACAACAAAAAATTAAACTTAATATGATATTCTAAAAAAAAATTGTAAACGAAACCAGGTAACTCGTACGCAAGGATTGCCACTGAATTTAAGACACAAAAACCGTTAATATCCGCAGCATATTTAATAATAGAAGGATCTTTTTATTTTTTCATCTTTCTCTTTTGATGATAGATTTTTGTGTTTTATCTATAATTGATATAATTTCAATCATGATTTAATGCTTATAAATCTTCAAATAACAGGACGACCAATTCAATACATCAATCTAAAAGCCGAACTCAGAAATATGATATCAAAGCCTTTAAAAAAGATTCATAAATATATAATTATTCATATTTTGATTAATCAATCAATTTAAGACTTTGGAATCGTTCAACAGAATAAATACGTTTACAAGTGCAAACAAATTTTGTGAAAAAGAAAGGTTTTTTATCTTTTGAATTCAATTCCATCAAAACCCATTTACAATTGCAAGTTACCCCGGGTATTTAGGATAACCAGCATAAACACAACAAAGAAAAAACTACAAAATATAAGTTATAACAAATTTCTGAAAAGTTTAACTTGTTCTTTAAACATGTACAGCTGTATGTTTTTGACAAAATTGACATAAATGAAGGTTTAATATTTTCACATAGAGACATAAGCGGTAAAAGCCTATTGGTTAAGGCTTTGGACATTTATTCTTTATTATTTTTTTTTTTAATTCTGAATTTTGTTCTTTTTCCTTATTTTTACCAAATCAAGATATGTACAAACTTAACGTTAATAATCTGTGATAAAAAATTACTATTTAAATAATTTTTCACCCATAAAAGCAGTATTATCAATTTCGAAATGTGGCTTAATGCTGGCTTAATGGTAGCTTAATGATGACTTAATGTTGGTCTAAAGGCTACCATTAGGCACTAGTTAGCCACCATTAAGCTAAATTAAGCACCCAAAAAGGACTTTGAGATAGCTTAATGGTAACTTAATGGTAGTGTAATTGTTACTTTAAGGTGCTTAATGTTGATTTAAAGACAACCATTAAACCATCATTAAGGACTTATAAACCACTATATAACCAGGCTTAAAGGGGTGTTTCATCTTGTGTAGGTACCTCGTGGTAAAAGTAAGTAGGGGATTTTTTTTTTTTTTTTGTTTTTAGAAAATTGTTTTTTTATTTAGAAACAAAAACTCAGTGGGATCTGCAATTTTCATGTTTTACAAGTTAAATAAATTATTAAATCGATAATTTCCTTACGCAATTCTTCAGTCCACTTTTCTATTCATCTTTTCTTTTGAAATCAATTTCTATGTTCCTGCATATTACTGTATGTTCATCGTATGAATTCACTTTAAGGGATGGCACTATTCTACATTCGTTTGTATCAAATTAAAAACAGATTGATTTTTCACTCAAAGACATTAAGACGTAGAAATAGGGTCTCTCTTTTGTTTGGTTATGATTTAGTTTCTTTATCCGACGAGGTGGAGGTAAAAAAAGCAAGCACAAATTCTTAAAAAAAAATATCTCATGTTTTATTGATCACTATCAATGTTAACACTATTTCATATTGGAACAAACGTTGTTTTTACTTCTTCACTATCACACAAAATACATTTTATATATAGATTCCATATCTGTATGAATATTGATTATCGATTTTTCTTTTAATTGGGTTTCTAAACATTATATTTTGATAGACATATGGCTTGACAAGTACATAAAAATTTAAAAATCAAGAAGTGAAAATTGGAAAAATATCAATAACTACATAAAAAGCATTTTTTCAAAAAACTCTAACAAGATGACGCACCAGACAATCTTTCAATCCAAGAAATATCAATATCGACTCAATATTTTTAAAATGGAGATAATGACACCTTATTATATTTATTTAATAATTGTTATAATTATTACAAATTAAAGTGTCTTCGAGGTTTAAAATAAATCCGTCACCTTGCTAACACAATTACTAACGGCTGCGACCAGATAATTTAGGGAAATGAAATAACAACAATAACTTTTTAAGTGTAAGAAAAAGAAAACAAAAGTCACATATGGCTAGAACGTGTTACCTTCTCAAACTTCACCAAAAATTGCTTTTAAAGACCATATTTCTTTTAAAACTTAGAGTAATGTGCAGAGCTGAGATGGAGGCTTGATCAGTGTAGTGTCATAAGGTGCAAAAGGTATTTTAAATTCACATAGTTATTTTTATTCTGATGTCCACACAATATATCCAAGTGAAAATGAAATAAAAAATAAAACAGAGTTTGACGGATATGTTTCATTTCCTGATGTTTTACTGGAGTCGCTAACATTTACCAAACAACAAAGCTTTATGCTAAACGTGATGAATTCAACTTTTCAGTCGTTCACTTACATTATTTATGCTGCAATATACGAGTATCTTTAGCAATACATATGGGGTTTTTATCTCTCAGTTGATTCGACATGCAAAAGTGGTATTTAAAAACAAAGTAATTTATTATTGATAAACAGGTTGATGAAGGAAGTTTCATTAAAGTCATCATTTCGCAAGTTTTATGGCTGTTATAAAGACATTAACAGCAATTTTTAAACCTCTATTGATAATACTAGAATTTGATTAACTGGAAAGAAAATGTTAAAACACAGCAATGACTCTAAATGGTACTGTTTACAGCAATTATGACCTTGGAATCATTGCAAGTGGGATATATAATAACTCGGTCCTTATAATCAATGACCGCTAAAAAATGACCTCTTCATCAAAAATTCCCTTTTGAGTGAAGTTAATTCATAACATAATAGTTAGTCGAGAAAAACAACATGTTTTCTTTAAATAATACATGGTCTGTTTTGCATTACCATGTAGAATACGGTAAAATTTTATCGTTAAATTAAACGGTTTTACTCATTTCTAAACATCGTTGAATGGAATGTAGAAGCGACTCTTTTAAGAGTTGAATTTTGTGTTGGATTTTGACTGTGTAGATGAAATGTAGTGGCTAGTTTTAACAACGTATGTGGCTATCAACCTAATATTGTTTTGATCAATAAATCATGTTACAAAAACTTACACGACTTGCAGACGCCAATGTAAACACCTTCACTATAACTAGTGTAGGGAATCCCCATCCCGATCAAAGAAAGAATTGATAACGGTTATAGATTAATACTTTTCAACAGATATCGGTTTAATAAAATAATTGATAACCCCTTGTGAGTTCAGATTGTTGAAATAAGAACTCTCGACCTTGCCCACTCGATGCCCTGCCCTGACCTCGGCCTAGAGCGGCCTTGCTCAGGTTAGGTCACCTCGTGTGCCAGGTCTCAGGTCCTTATTTCACCATGTTGACCTCAAAAGGGGTAATTGATTGTATAATACGGTATATCATTAATCCAAATATTGATGGACGTTTTTCAATCTAATTGTTAGGCCATTATTTGCACATTGATTTGTCTTGGATTTTCCTGTATTAGTCCCCTAACAGTGAAACCGGAGGGGACTATAGGTTTCCTCTGCGTCCGTCCGTCCGTCTGTCTGTCTGTCCGTCTGTCTATCCCCGTCAGTCTGTCCCACTTGGTTTTCCGCACTTTTTTTCTAAACGCTTGCAGATATTGAGCTGAATTTTGGTACGTGAGTGTATCTTAATGAGTTACAGATCAAGTTTGAATTTCGTTTTGCTTCATTGATTTTTGACAGAATTATGGCATTTTGAATATTTTTCATTCCAACATGGTTTTCCGCATTTTTTTTCTAAACGCTTGCAGATATTGAGCTGAATTTTGGTAAGTGAGTGTATCTTAATGAGTTACAGATCAAGTTTGAATTTCGTTTCACTTCATTGATTTCTGACAGAATTATGGCATTTTGAATATTTTTCATAATCGCTTAATTAAGAACGGGTTCGAACTGCGCTAACTTCCAATTGTCGACAAAAATATGAAGCGAGGAAAAGACGATGGATAAATGAGTTGAATTGTCGTCTTAATGTTTATTATTTTATTAGATTTAAGGCTTTTACAACTTGAAAATCTTTCAGTTTAACCATGGACATGACTTTTGCACATTAAAAAATGACATCCTGAAGAAAAAGGGGAACCCGGTAGGGGACATGTATTGCTTATGCAATACTCTCAGAATGCTTGTTTTATTTAATTTTATTTTATGATAATGAGGACACATTGGAAATGATCCTTGATTGCTCTGATCCTTATTCCAATATTCAATCGATTCAATTATTAGATTCCTATTGCAGGAGATATTACTCTATCATAAAATGCATTATCAAATTCTATCTTACAAAAACCACATGATTAAAATATTTTGAAAAGTCTAAAATCTAAAGCTTCCACAACTGCAAAAACAAAATAAGAATGCTAACAGATAAAGAAGTGAAATGAAAGAACAATTTTCAATCAAAACTTAAAAATTTTGATAAAATTTAACAATTTCAATACTATTCAGTAAGCAATGAGAAAGCATGTACATACACCATCAAATGCTATACAGCGTATTGAATGTTCATTAATGAAGGATACCTCAACAATCAAAATTATTTGATTTTATCTTAATTTGTACGACTGATTTAAATGTTCATTTCTAATTTCTAAAAAAAAAAAAAAAAACTACCACAATGAATCAAAATAAAAAGTATAAAAGGTATTGAAAGATTGTCTGGTGCGTCATCTTGTTAGAGTTTATTGAAAAATAAAGTAATAAGTATTTAAAAAATGCAGGGGGCTACACCGAACTTCGATTTTTTTTTTATTTCTTGGACTTATCTAATCCATAAAAATGCAAATACTTCGTAGTTTAATCTATTTAGATACTTATTATTTTTACGTTACCTATCAATAATTAGACTACAAGTATCTCGAATTACGTAAGCCATTTTAAAAAATTGCATAAGTTAGCAATGCTTGGTCATAAATATTGTGATATCAATGTAGGGTATTGAATTCAAATCAAACAATATTGAATAAAATTATTTATGACATATGGATTTTACATTGTACACTTATACATGGCCTTTAAAATTCGAAGCATTTTTTTTTTTTGGGGGGGGGGCAATTTCAGCTTGGAGGGTGCAGAAAAAATGACTTGAAATGAATAAAGTAAAACAACATCAAACATACATTTTAGGTTTTCTATCGTTTATTTATTGTCATTTTTTTCTTTTTTTTAATGTTTTTATTCGGGGGGGGGGGGGGTT
>PRKT01000336.1:349135-367331 GCA_003671525.1 Saccostrea glomerata
TTTTTTTTTAACTAGTTGTAAGGCCATTATCTTCACACAGATATTTTTTGAAATTTCTAGATTATGACAAGGAACACACATTGGGTTCGGGCGGTGTACTTCCCCAAGGTACCTGCTGTTTAAAGGCCTGTGATTGCTTTGATCCTCATTCTATTCAATCAACTCAATTGGGAGAGATACACCCCTTATGCTAGTGATGTTGCTGTAAAATGAAAATGTTTTCATTTTACATTCATTTCTTAATATTTAATTATGATTTCCAATTAATAAAATGAAACTATTTTTCACCTTACTTAAAAATTCACGCATCAAAAACAACGTGTATGGATATATCACAACAACGTTAACGTTGCTAAGATATTTAAAATGGCTTAGCCTACTTTCTGGGCCTACCGAAAAAAAAGTTCTCAAATGTTGTCGTGTCATTAGTCATTACAGTTATTCAACACAAAACCTTACCTTTTGTGTTATTATATTCTGCTAAATCAAATGTGGGTTTTTTTCCCCCTTTAGGTTCGTAAAAGTAAACATGGTTAAGAGAGGCTACTCAAATATTCTAACAGTTCAACATGTACTTTTAGATCACAGAAATTTTCATTTGGATTTCCTATTCGCTCTCTTTGATCTGAATTTCAATTCAAACAAATAAATACGTACCACAACCTGCCAATGCTGTTAAATCTGAAATAGTCTGTTGCTTACTGTTAAGAATTCCGTCCTAATTCATGCGTTGTCGTTTTTCTCGATCATTCGTTTCCTAAAATTTAACACATCAACGATATTTTTCAAGCTTTAATAGCATTTAATCATGTTTTCATCGTTTTTTTTTTTTTGTTCATACCACTTATCTCAAAGAATTCATTTAACATGCTGATTTCCTTCATTCTTTCCCATAACTTTATTGTTGTCATGCAGCGCTTTTGGTTAGTTTAGCACAGATTTAGGGAAAATTCAGGGAAATATCTATTAAAGTAAAACTATTTAATTATTCCCTAAAAAAGTAATTTGGAAGCGGGAAATATACACGTATAAAGACTTAAGACAGCCAGAGTAGTTCCGATTGCTTAGTGCAATCAGAACTCTATATTTTGTTGATGCAGTTATCAAAATATTTTCTTATCCAACCAGAATCAAGTATTTTATAGAAATTAAATGACTTAAGAAATAAATGTAATATTTTTTTCATCATAAAAATTTTGACTGAAAACGGATCGCATTGTACAGGCGTTGCTGTATCAAAAAATACATTTTCAAATTGAAACTTTCTCTTACAAAACAACATGATGAAAATAATAAAAAAAAAATTCTGATTATGACAACCTTAATACTGTATTTTAACTTTCTGAGATTGGATTTTTCTTTTCAACATTTTAATCAAGACATTAACTAGTTGGTAAATTACATTATACTCATTGGCATAGATTTCAAAGATGCCCGATTCATAACAGTCATCTTAAGTTCTGATTGGTCAATTTAAAGGTTCAAAGACACAGATTTGAAGTTAATATTTCAAATTTTCTGTATAATATTACGACTTTTATATTGCCATCGCATTTCACAAGAATATATGATAAAAATTCTATTTCATTTCAAAGTTATTGAAGCTTAAAATTTCTGGTCGGGGTTGATTCACTCGTCCTGCATTTTCAGAAATTATAAGAGCGCAGCGAGCGTCGCGAAACGACGCTCGTAGCTGCGAGCTTTAACGACAACGCCTGGGCGAAGAGAAAATTCGGAGTACTGCACATTCATTCCATAGAATTTTTTCCGCAGTAATTTTTACCCACAATGCATCGCTTCGTACACAAACGTTAAATCCACGTTCTCGCGATAATAACGACAAAAGTTCAAAGAAAAATAAACTTGCGTTTATTTATTGAATTTATTTATTTATTGCAGGTAATACTCATAAACGTATTGAAATCAGTCCTCTTCAGGCTTTGATTTGGTAAAGCAATATGGAAACGACGTCATGTGACGTCAGAGTCTAATACGCACCGAATGTCACGTGGGGTTTAACTAGTCCGATCTTAAACAAAACCAATCTAATAAAAATTAGATCTTCCATCGCTCCCCGATTTTTTTTTATGTCGCAAGGAAGCGTAACAAAGATCAGGGTCCGCCGTCATAAAACTTAGAGAATTTTCAAAAAAAATTCTCAACTCAACTTTTGAGAATTACTCAGCTGAGAATTTGAGAATAAAAGAGTTTAAAGTATTTATATTTTTCTCAACTTTTTATGACGGCCACTTAGTCTGAGAATTTTGGATTTGATAAAATTCTTAGACTTGAGAGCATTCTCAGACTTAAGTATGTTTCATAACAGCGGACCCTGATTTTAATCAGATTGAATCAAAACTGAATAAGTATATTTGTGCTCGCCCTAACGGTCGCACCGTCAACATATTAAGAGCTATTCTCTGTAATAATTTGAAATTTTATATAGGAGCTGTGGCACGCAAAGTCTCAGAATTTCTCCAAACTCTCTATGATAAAAGTCATTGGTACCTAAAACTGAAATCAGGCAAAAATTGTTTGCTATGTTTTATAGTTACCATGGCAACATGTCTTAAAGTTAAAAAAATTGGCATTTTTAAAACATATTTAGAGCCCCATAGTGAACATTTGCGGCAAAGCAAACAATTTGCTATTACTGTTTTGAAAAGGTGACGGTCAGATGTCTCAAGTGGATGATAAATATACTTGGTAAATCAACTGTCACATGCGTTACTATGGTACATGTAACAAATTGTTCGATAGTAAAAAAATATATTCATTGAATTTTTGTAAAGTCATACACATAGAAATAAAAAGCAATTATAGGATGAAATGTGACCAAATAATGGAAAGAAAGAGCTTTGAAACATACACCAAGAACAAAATATGATATTTCATTTTGGTCGACAATGGTTGCCAAAGTTTTTATACCACAGAGAGCCTTCAAAGTAACACTCTGTATGTTTAAATCTGATCCTATCTTTTTAAAAAAGCACATTTCCTCATAACTAATGATCAATTTTATAATACGCTTGTGTGCTCCAAGATTTCCTATTTGAAAAAATTCCCATTAAATTCTTTAAATAGAGCGTTGCTATGTAAATAAGCAGAAAATATATGCTTAAAAACCTGAAAAATTTTTTTTTCCTTGGATACATACCCTTAAATATAGATTCCCAAATTTTTTATGATTGATATTTATTAACAGCTAACTTGACTTTTAATTTTGACTATCATTCAATCTCTAAGTGGATGCAACAAGTTGGCACACAGGGTTTAATATTGATATAAAGTTCACAAAATCGAACATTTTCCCTTCTTAGTAACCATAGCAACACGCAGCACAGTTAAGGTTACAAAAAGGAGGCGGAGCCTGATTTACGGGAAAACGTGACTATGACATCATACACAATATACTTCATACAACATTTCTTTAAAATCCCACAAAATGAGTTTATCTGCTAATTTAAACAGTAAGAAATCATCAAACTACATAAAAACTTACTACAGCGTGTTCTTTTGTCGTTAGTTAAATTCCACATCACAAGTTATAAACAAGTCACTGATCGCAATGCTCTTGTCAATATGACGTCATTTCTTACAACCTGACGTAGTTTGTATGCAGTGAGAGACAGATCAAGTAATATTCTCTCAACAAAATATGTATTCTCTAATAAAATGATGTATAATTTACAGATATTCTACGGGCCAATAACTTGAAATTTATGTCTTCTTCACTATTTTATCAATATATTTTCTGTACATTACGTATTTAATTGACACTGCCGTATATTTGTATGCAAGTACGTCGGAGGGTAACGTGGGGGGTCTTAATGAATCAATCTGGTGCAAGGGCATACACTCTATGGATCAAAGTAAGCTTCTATATATTTCAACTATAGAACTATCAAGATATCTGAAAAGTGATGCGATCCTGATGAAATCTTAAAAAAAATTAATTAAATCAATATTTCATGCCACTGACCAGCAAAAAATATGGCATTCGGTCATACAAGTAAAATTTTAACAATGAAATTGCAGAATTTAGACAAGATTGCAGCACTTTTTGAAAACTAAAATGCATGTTGAAATATTTATATACTAAACCTGGAAATTTAACTTGGTTATACCCTTGCACTAGTGATATTTATATATGTAACATCAATACTTCAAGTCAATGTGCTTAAATCGCGTGACTGACGCATCACATTACAATTCTAAATGTAAAATATAATCGTCCTCGATATGTAGTTATTAATCATAATTACAATTATCCTATATAAATAATGTACTAAAAATAATCGACATCCCGATTACGAATACATTTTTAAATACAAAATTTAGTCGATATTTCCATTGCGCACCTCAACTGTACTGCGAGTGCTGTTTTATTCATCAAATTTTATCAATATATGATATTCAACTTCAGTTCTAACAGATTATTTACTATAGTACTATTAAAGCTAAGTCCTTCGATTTGTTTCTTGATTAAATGGTAATTTAATTCTTAACGTTCAGCTTAATGCAGCGAAAAATAATTCACTTTTAAGCACTGGTACTTTGTTTCCATGGTACATGTAACAAGGCAAAGTAGCAATTATACCTAAACATAATTATGTTTTAATATATGTTTGCCATTCAGTTAATTAATCCCCCCTCTCCCCCGGCGCTTTTCCCGAAATTATATTCTTAGTGGGTATTTTCAGTATATTTTAATTATTATTTAATGTGTATTGTTGCACAAGAAAATCAGTCTTAAAACCAACACCAAACAGTCATTTAAGGTAGGATTCTTCGTTTTCGGAATATTTTAAGGCATATTTCCTATGGGCGGCCTTAACCTAGCTGCGTAGGTCTATACTTACAAACTGAAGTTTCTATATATCTTTCTGTTTGTTCTATTTTTCTGTTTAACCGATCATGTCCGCTCTACTAGGGATATTTACTCCTCCATGACCCCTGATTCCACCTCTGATGTTTTTGGAATAACATTTGCTCTGTTCCTGATTTGTATAGTTTTAATGAATTTATGAGCTTGAATAGTATTCGTTATCTCCATATCTCATGCTTCAATATCATCAATCCTTACTATACTCAATAAACACTACTATCTTTTAAAAACCCCTGTCCGTATGAAAATCCCCTGTCTTTCTCTGTATCCTCAACATTTCCCAGTTATCTACGGTATATCTACAGTATGCTACGATATGCCAGCTCTGTTCATACAGTAAGTCTCCGCATGCCAACGTATGTATCCTTAGCATGCGACTGTTAAATACAGTAGGCCCCGATACGCCTTCAGTATGATATTGTATGGCTACAGACAACTACGGTAAACCCCAGTATGTGTCACAGTACGCCCATGTATATGTTTACTGAAGCAAAAAGAAGAAGTTCACCCACTCTCAGAGCACTGTACGATTACCTACGATGTAGGATTATCAATTTAGTACATTTAGTTATTCACCTGAGAATTTTTTAAACAAATTACAAACACATTTTTAATTTGTGAAGAGACTTATTGAGTTCGGTCAGAACTCTGAAATAAATCTGAAAAATTAAGAAATCATTACTTAAAAAATATTTACGTATCTACTTTTTAAATTAGTTATTTGATTATAGTTTGAACTAATTAATTACTTTATTTATTTTTTTATTTTGCTAACAAATGTTTAATTCATAAAATACTTGGAGTGACTTTGTACCTTTTGTTTAAATAAAAAAAAAAAAACAACAGGGATAATGCTGCATTTTGGAAAATTCTAGTTTTAGAAGTGATTGATAGTCTTTGAGAAAATAAAAGAAAATTAATCATTGGAAAAAAATCAATGTATTTTTGGATGATTGCAGAACTGCATAGTGGACACGGCACAAATAAAAACAAGTTACAGTGGAAAGTGAAATTCAATTAAAATAAATGACTTTAAAAAATACAAATTAATAAATAAACTAATAATTTCTCTTATTTATTTATTCTGTTTATAAATATATCTACAAATACATTATCTTTAAAAAAGCAAAATAAAATAATTTATTCATTTTTGTAATTGACAAGACAACAAATTAATCAATTATATATATCCCCCCAAAATTGATTTCTTTAGTTTATTAACATTTTTATCCCAAAATATGCTTCAAAGTATTTTTAAAGCATATTTAAACGACTTTCAATTATTTTACGTCCATGATGGATACCAAAATAATCGCCACTTTATGCACAATTTTAACTTGTCAATTACAATTTCATATTTTTACTTTGTTTTGATTTAAAAAAATGGTTTTCAAAACCCTAACACGATTATGAAAGAGCTTCAAAGCTATTGATTGTTTACCAGTGAAACGGGGTACACAGTAATGGCACCTTTTGACTTTTTTACTGCCCATTATACCTTGTTTATTTTGTTGCAGAGCGACTGTGTACACTCTGCAGCTGTTTGAAATAACATTTTCTCTTTGTATGAGAACCGATTTTTGGGCATCAAAACAAAATAAAATATTCCAAAACAAAAAAAAACAAAACAAAAAAAAGATTGTGCATAATGAGACGATTATTTTGTTATCCATCACGGAAGTAAAATAATTAAAAGAAGTTTAAATATGCTTTAAAAAGACTTTGAGACACATTTTAGCGTAAAATTGTTTACATAAAATAAGCAGACGGCCACTTTATGGTCTGTCATCCGTGTACTTAGCTGGTTGAGACGTGCGTTAAACTGCTACGAACCGATTGATGTACACCAAATGCAGTTGCAGCTTCTTGTTGCGAAGCTCCGGCTAAAATGTAGTATCATTAGAGCCTTGTTGCGTTCAACTTTGTTTAGGCGTGGCATTGCAGCATAAATATTGCAATCAAAGCATAAATATGGGTTCAATAGAAAAGTTTATTATTTCTCTCCCAACTTTCATTGGGAATAGACCCCCGATTTACAAGAAATCATGTTATATACTATTTTCATAAACATAATAAATCAAGGAAAATAATTCAACAGTTGGGGTTTAAAAGCCGATGTTGTACTTGAAATAGGTTACAGGTTGTCACAACTGACCTCAAGTTGTGATGGGTTCTTGAAATTAGTATTAACAACCCAAAGCAAATTATATTTTTGAAGACCTCCTGTTTACCAAGAAACAAGAAGATTCATAGAAATTAACCCTACTAGTAAATTTATCTACATATGTACAATAAACATGAAAACGACCAAAAGTTCAACCATAGTCATTACTGGACAGTTTCACACTACGTCACCATGTCATCTACCATATTGTCCCTTCCTGTCCACCATATCCTAGAATAGCCTCTTCACGTACACAAATCCTCCTGTCCAGAAAAAAGGATTAATATACAATTTTCGTCACCTACAATTTTCATAGGGTTTTCCTATAAAATATTCAAAACACACATATGTTCAAAATACTAGATTTTACAAAAAAAAAAATACAGAAAAACATGTATTTTGCTGTTTAACGAGTGAATGAATTAGAGCGTAAACATACACATTCTCGCTATATTGCTACAATTTTACATATAATATTGCTCTTGAAAGCTAACAACAAAAATATTTTAAAGTGTAAAAAGTTACTGAGCTGTGGCATTGTATACGTAAAATTCATACTGTCAGCCTTTAGGACTTTCTCTCAGCGCCGCTACAAACATCACTGAATCTCAAGATCACTCAGCAGGTGAAACAGACACACCCAAGTTCACACAGCATGGGTTATATAAAAGGCACACCCAAGATCACTAAGCATGGGTCAAGTATAACTCCCGGCGTCCAGACTTTATCTGACAAACACTAGCCAACACTCAGTGTAAATAACTGACCAGACTAATCAAACGGGTTCGAGTGGTCAACTACATTTAATATAGCTATAATTATTTTTTTTGCAGTTTTTATTGCAAAATATTATTGTGCACCTTCTATTTTATTTTTCTAAAAGTACATAAATTATCAAATATATCCAGGCATTAACTTCAAAAATTGTTGGAAATGCATATAAAATAAAACATTTCAGGCGTCTAGAAAAATTGTTATCTCTTTTTACTTCCCTTTCTATTTTTTTCTTTGTGATAACTCTGGGAAATTAGCAGTGGTGATTTCTCGATAATTCTACCGGAATGTAAATTAGGCAGGTCGATAGGTCAGGGGCTAAGTAGACCTTATATGCATCCAAATCTCGTGCTCATCTATCTCTGTGTCTGATGCTTGGGAAGCCTAATATGTTTATGTTGTCTTCACCCGCTTCGCCCCCGTTATGCAAATTATCCCATATTTCCCATTCTCTTTGATGCCCTGACATACTATACTCACTAGTCAGGGTTCCTTAAATAACTCGCGTATAAATCGGACACAGAATTTAAGACCAAAATTTAATCCAAGAAAAGAATTATAGGCAAATAAAGTATATATGTAATCTTTTCAAAACTGAACAGATTTTTGGTCTCTTTTCTAGCCACTGTGCTCAGGTGAGCAATTTATATATTCAAATTGGACGTTAAACAACTTATGATTGATCAAAAAAGAACACTCGTTCTAAATTGTAAATAATCATAATGATTATAAGGTATCTCCGCAGTAAAAAATAAAAAGGTAAATGTCTCCTTCCTAAACACTGACTAACTGATTTAGGGAAATGAAACCACAACAAATAAAAAAAAAGTTTAAGTGTACGATTGATTGATTGTATACTGTTTAACGTCCCTCTCCAGAATATTTCACTGATATGAGGACGTCACCATTGCCGGTGAAGGGCTGCAAATTTTGGCCTATGCTCGGCACTCAGGGCCATTGAGCAGGGGGGGATCTTTATACAGTGCCATACCTGCTGTGACACGGGCTCTCATCCGAAGGACCACCCCATTTAGTCGCCTTTTAACGACAAGCAAGGAGGTACTGAGAACCTATTCTAACCCGGTTCCTCACGGGATATTTAAGTGTTAGAAAGCGAGGAAAAAGTCACGTGGGACAAGTGTAACCTCTCCGACTTCAGAACTTGTGTATTTTATGTATTGTGTATTTTACGGACTTGGAAAAGTGTGTCACATAATATGCAAAAGGTATTTTGAATTCACAATAGTTATGTTCATTCTTATATCGACAAAATATATCCCAGTGATTCTGAAATAAAAAATACAACAGAGTTTGACAGGTATGTTTCATGGTTCGATATTTCACTGGAGTCGTTAATGGTAACGTTACAACAAAGCTTTATGAAAATCGTGATGTTCTTTCAGGCATCCACTTCGATTATTTTTAAAGCCACTGCAAATGGGGTTTTTATCTCACAGATGATTCGATATGCAAGAGTAGTATTTACGAACAAACACCTTCTTGAAGTAAGTAAATTATTGATGAACAAGATGATGAAGCAAGAATATCAACAGTATCGTTAAATCATCATCTCAAAAAGTTTATGGTTGAAACAATGACATTAACAGCACATAAAATCTATCAATATTCCAAGTATTGATTGCCGTTTTTTGATGGCCGACCAAAGTTTTACATAGAAATATATAGGAATATTCTCTAAGAATTTCTCAAGAATAGCAAAGCCATGATTGGTCATACATGTATTTATGTGGAAGCATTCTCGGGTAGTGTAGATTCAAGTTTGTGCAAATCATACCCTCTCACATTTAAGGAATGGTTGGGACTACTTTTGGGTTTAAACTTTTCAATAATAAGCTAAGTTCTGCTTTTTTGCTACCTACAGTGCTCATGTGAGCGATGTGGCCGATGGGCCTCTGTTATTTTCTGGATTTCTGAGTCAACCTTTTTAAACAATGGTTTCAGCATTGAAAGGTCGACATTAGCTCGAAGGGGGCAATGACCAAATATGCGTATAAACAAATACTTAAATATAATAGAACACGAATTGTTCTTTAAGAATGTTTCAAGGTCATGAATGTCTTAGACTATCAGAATGATTGGTAAGTTGTCAATTAAATGAGGAACTCGTAACAAGTTTCAGATATTTAGAAATGTTAAAGTTGTTTTTCTAAAAACAAAGACATACGATATGAAGGTATCAACCCCAGTAAATAATATTAAAATACATTTTACTATAGTTTACTATAATAATAACTTTGACAATATGAAAATTATGTGTTTTTATATATGTAAACAAAACAAGGCACGAACCTTGTTTACATTATGAAGAGCTTTTAGTTCTCTATCTTGTTTGTTAATCAACAATCGACGTTCAAATTTTTGCTAATCATTAGATGATGTCTTGAGTAGGAATTGTAAACATTAAAATTGATTTTTAAAAAGTCAGTTGAAACTGTGTCCGGGCCCCTTTAAAGCTTTGAAATACCATAGTGAACAATATGTAACTTTAGTGACACTTTGAAAAGTTTGATTAACTAATGTAATAACTTAAAGAAGTAACTATACTATTTTTTCTATAAATACATACATCTTCTTTAGGTTTACATGCAGATTCTTCAGAAGAGAAAAAAGATGATTTGTTATTAGAATTCCGGAAATGGTTAACAAAGAGCTACAAGACTTTAAAAGTTAAACGACTATACATTGGTGAAACGAGAATGGGACCTTACAGATTCTATAGAGAAGTTATCGTCCTTGTTATTGACGATTTCAGAGTAATAAAAGAGTCTGAGTTTGATTATAACGAACAGATCATACCTATAATTTGCAAATTATTTAGATTTCCATCTTCCGAAGGAGCAAAGATTACAAGCATGGAAACAGATATTGAATATGATAAAACCCTTCATATAAAGTTAACAAAATGTATACAGAATAATTCATCTTTTCTTTTTGAGAAACATTCCAATTTAGAAATCATCAGTGCGTCTGGTTTTCGATCCATGAAAAATGGTGAAGAAAAGGTGCGTGAACCATGCATTGTTTTTTATTGTGCTTGTAAAGGGGTAGTTCCGAATGGAGAATCAGAATTCCCGAGGAATATCGACGGTTTAAACACTGACGTAAGAGAAGGATTCTTTTATCAATTTCCCAACGACGGATTTTTCAAGGGATATAGTGCTATGTTTTTATGCAAAAAGAACAATCATTTAACTTTTGAAATAGAAGTAGGTATCACATGATTAGCAACATTATTTTTTATTCTTAATGTCATGGAAAAAGATAATGACCTTGACCTGACCTTGCCTCTAATATAAAACGGTCAAATTTAATTTCACTAAAACTGTGACTTACTAATATTGTCTTCTTGATTCTGTGAAAATTTCATTAATTTTTAATTATTAGAAATATGAGAAGAATCCTACCTTAACAATAGTATTTCAGAACAGACTTGTGCCGACAGTACTATTTTAAATTGACAGGGAATATGTTTCAAATTCATTTTAAAGGGTAGGGTATTTTGTAAATTTCAGAAAGCAAAAAATATTTTTATATGGTTGTTGACTGAAAAGTTCTGTGTGTTTGTCTTATTTCGCTTATTTCAGGAATGTGTGACGTCATAGTTGGGTTAACCGTACTCGAGAAATGTAAACATGACACGTTTTTCTCATGTCTTATGACTATGGCTCGTTTAACTTTGCCCCGTGCAATATTGAGCTCAGCTTCACCAATCGATATTTTTACAGTTAAATAATACAATGACGACCTTGAACTTCCACGTAAATTTTCAAATATTGAATGATAGGATTTCTTGCAAAGTAATTTTTTATGGTTCAAGTTGTCCTAAAAAAGTCGTAAATTAATGTCCGTCTTCAGATGTGGTGTTACAAAAGAATTTTACTTTTTCGAATTTTTAACCCTATTCATACTATAAAATATTTTAAAAAACACATTTCCGCTGGTATATTTTTTATCGATGGTGAAAAATTTCAATTATCGACCGAGTAATGGACCCAGAAACACGGAGAATAAAAACTCCGCTCAGACACTGTGAGGCATGGTATTTGTCACTTAATATCTCAGAAATAAGTCTAGAAACGTATTGATATGTCTGCTTTATAGTATTATAGGACATACTAAATAAGATATATACAAAATATGAAAAAATTTAAATGACAGGTATTTTTTTAGCTGAAGGTCCTTCATCCCCTTAATTTCTCTTTTTCGGAGTTTGATTTAAAAATAAATAACATTCATTCTTTTTGATACAACATATCATATTCACTTCTGAACGTTTACTATATTGTAGTGTTTTTACTATGTGAACGTAACAAACAAATTATGCTCATAGCAGAGGATGTTGCAGTTATATCCCTTTGAACATAACTGAGGAAACACACAGTATGCAAATATAGAGAATTGGTGTGCGTTTTGGGTAACTACAATGCATTAATATTTTGAGTACATCAGACTTTTGTTAATGCATTATATAAGGAAAAAGAACCATCATGAAAATTTATACAATTAGCTTTTCAAAGAACTGGTATGCTTTATTCCATCAATAATTATGGAACGTATATCACCATGTAAGGTTATAAACATTTCTGTCATCAAGAAGCGACATAATTGCGATACTTTATTACACAAGATTTGCTTTGTGGCAACCCACTGTGAAAAAGATACGCACTTTGAAAACAATTCTCAAAGTGTATTAAATTTGGGACATACTCAACGCACTTTGAAAAAAAAAATCAAAGTGCTTACGAGTTAAGAGTTTACATCAAAATATTTTACCATGGAAACACTTAACGCAGTTTGAAAAAAAAATATGTAAAAACAAAAGTTCTGATTTTAAATTTTGTAATGGAAAGATTCTTTTTCAGTATTATTTGTCTTTCAGTAAACTTATGAATTGATTTAGGAGAAGACGGGTAGAAGATCTATCAGATTAACTCTTTCTCTTTCAATACAAAGGCGTCAGTAACAAATAAAACGTGGAAGTCGAGTAATAAACCCACAAAAGGATAAGCCGCATTTCCCATGCCTATAAGATGCATATCTTTGCAAAATAAGTGGGGAGGGGGGAGGGCTAAGCCCCCCTCCCCTTGCCCTTCGCCCGGTTATGATGCCTAATGGAATGCTATACTTAAACAACAGATATGTATTTACATTACCGATTTGACGTTAAAAATTATCAATAATTTGATTAACTTAAAACAGTTGAAAACTAGAATTTTATAAGTAGAGTAAAACGTATGAGAGAGAAAGAATTAGCATTGTCTTGAAAAATCAAATTACCCCTTTTTTCTTATAATAAATGCTATTTCTTAAGTCGTTCACTTTTAGCCCCTCCCCCACCCTTCATCTACTAATAACAGACTAGAATTTTAAAAAGAAACGAAATAATGATATTAAACAATCATCTCTCTCTATTTCCCTTTTACAATATTAATCAAAACCTAAAATATTTAAAACGTCAATATCTCAGGTCCTGAAGTGACCACATCACCAAAAAGTTATCCAACCAGGGTCAATTTTTTATTATACCGATTACTTGTTAATACATAGATAAAGCTTTACATTTTTTCAAAGTGCGTTAATATGGACGATATTAACGAACTTTGAAAGGAATATTTAATCTTTTCAAAGTGCGTTAGCTTGGTCCTAAATTTAACGCACTTTGAATTTTTTTTCAAAGTGCGTAATTTTTCAAATTGCGTTGTATTAGTGCTTTGTCAATGAAAAAGTATGGAAACTGTCCATTCTGTGAGAGAAAGAAATGTTCGAGGCCCAAAAGGCCGACAATAGTTAATTTGTTTTTCTCTCACATAATGGACAATATGAGGACTTTATCTTACTTAAAACATTTTCTCTATTTTGAACTGAAAAAAACTGTCCCAGGTATTTATTATGTATTAGCTATATATGATTACGTAACACACTCGATTGCCCAGAAAAAAAGGGGTGAAAACAATGGTTGTATTGTTTAACACAATGGACAGTAAAGTAAGATTAAAATGCATGTTAACTCATTTGATTTTTGACTATTTTCCCATGTAAAGCTTCATGAGTGAAGATGCACTCTTCGGTTGGAGAAAGTAATAAAATACAGGCCAATGGACAACAGGCACAAGCAAAAGCCTGCAGGAATGCAAATTCTAAAGTTGCAATAAATATTCAAGTTCTGACAGAAATATAACATTTTTTTCGTAAACAATCAGGATTTAAAAGACACTATACAAAATATTCTTTGAGAAGAACAGTGGCGTCCCACTGGTATCTAGCTTAGATTGAGAAACAGCTAACAAAAGAGAAAATCAGGCCATAAATCTATTATACTTAAATTGATCCTACAATAGAACCAATAATGAATAGCAGCAATGAGTAAATAAAAAAACATATTTGAAATATGTGGGAAATATGTGGGATTTAGATGATTGCAAGTGTATGAAAAAGATGAAAAGTGGATTGAGTTATTTCTAAAAATACGACAGTCAGGAATAAGATTACAAAGAGTGTTCGACAAAAGCCGTTACAAAATGTTAGAATCATACTCACTTAATTCAATAATCGAATAACAAATAAGTTAACAAAAGTGAGTACGGTATTAGCCTAAATAAATATATGAATTGAAATATGTAATTACTTGGTCACATTTTCTCATAAAAAAAAAAACAAACGCCTCATTCGCTTCAGTAGGTCTAGGTAAAAATACTCATGTTTGATTGAAATTACTTGTCCCGCCAGCCAATTTTCAAGGTCACAACTTCTCGAGGCCGTGCTGTTCGTGAAGGTTTTTGCTTTTGAAATACTTTTTATTTTCATAACTTGTTATTTTTTTTATAACTCATGTTATTTTTCATTCTATTTGAAGTTATAATCGTGTATATTATTTTATAGGATATGCAATTGCTGTTTATTGCTGTTAATTAATATTTAAAGAGTTTAAAGAGATTTAAAGATTTAAGAGTTCCGGTAATGGCAGTGAGCGAGACGGACGTTTGGTAGACGGTTCCGTAGACACTGGTAATATTGGTGAAGAACCCACTCTTTACATATCAAAAGTATGTTTCTATTTTAGACACTGGAAAAGCTTTTACTTTTTTGAGTTATTATGGATATTTGTCGCGTGTGGGACATAATTTATGGAGAGTTCCGTGTTCGAGTAGTGCACGTGAAAAGTGTTCATGTGAATCAGTTCAGTGTAGTGTTGTGCAGTAAACAGATTACCGGTGCTTGAAAACAAAAATTGCGGTTTTTAAATGTCCGTCAGTCAGGGTAAAAATAAAAGGTCTTGAAAATGGAGTGCATCTGCTAATGTTAGTATTAGTGATGAGACAATCAGTGAAAAACAGTCGGAAAAACAAGCAGAATGTGGTGAGATATTGAAAAGTATTTTGGCGGATCTAAAGTCTTTGAAAGAAAGCGTAAAAAACTGTGAAAAATGATGATCTGAAAATTATTGTTAGTACCAATGTCAAAGAAATCATTTCTGACCAAAATAAAGAAATGGAAGTAATTTATGAGGAAAGAATAAAATCATTACAAGAAACTATTGATAAGCAAAGATCAGACATAGAAAAACTGAAAACAGAAAACAATGAAATCAAACAAATTGCCAACTCAGCACTGGCCAAATCAAACTGGAACGAACAAAATTCAAGAAAAAACAACATTTAATTACATGGGGTTAAAGAAATTAAAGGAGAAAATGTCATGGAAGTCGCACAAGAAATTATTAAGGGAAACACAGGGGTTGACGTTACGGAGAGTGATATCATTGCTATCCATCGTATTCCGGGAAGACTGGGTTATCAACGGCCAATTCTGATGAAAATGAGAAACAATACGGCCAAAACCAGGATTATGATCCATCGGTCAGCCATGAAGAAAAACAGGGATTCTTCGATTCGCCTCAGTGATGATGTGACCTACTTGAACAGCAAACTGATAAATAACCTACTCGAAAACCCCAAGATCAAGGCTGCATGGTATTTCAACGGGCACATCTATGGCCACATGGGGGAGGAAAAGGTGGTGTTTGACATCTTTGACGACATAGATGAAAAAATAAATCCTAAAGAAGACCAGGAGTAAAAGCTGCAATCCGGAAAGTACTATGTTACGCACAGGTTCTGAAATTACAAGGCACAGACAAACAACCGGTATTGTCAATACTATTGAGCTACTACCTATACGGACATTCCATACATGTGGTTAATGGGATGAATTATTGCCAGAACAATCCTCTCAAACATTACTGTAACGCAAAATATGTTTTATTTTTCTTTTCATGTTTTTCTTCTCTTACTTTCCTCTTCTTTCTCTTTTCGTACGGCATGTTTTCAACAAAGTGATAGAATCAAACCTTTCATTTACAGTCTGAATTCCAGTCGGTGTCAAGTCCCAATGTCAGTACTCTGTTTTGATGGGGGTTAAAATATTATCAGTTAAATGTCAAGGTCTGGGTGATGTCGCAAAACGTAGAGATGTTTTTCATTATTTAAAAACACTTAAATATAACATATATTGCTTACAAGACACTCACTTCTCATCTGAAATTGAGAATGAAGTGAGAAACTTATAGGGTCATAAATGTTTTTTTAGTTCTTTTACAAGCAATTCCAGAGGTGTTGCACTTCTTGTAAATAACAACTTTGATTTCAAGGTCTTATCGGAAAAAGGTGATAAAGATGGAAATTTTCATATTATTAAAGCTTGTATTCAAGGTCATGAATCAGTAATATGTACTGTATATGGTCCAAATAATGACGCTCCGAGTTTTTTTTAGAATATTGAATCATATTTAAAGGACATGAATTGTAGTAATATTGTATGGTGCGGGAATTTTAATTTAGTATTGAATCCATAACTAGATTATTTTAATTATAAACATGTAAACAACCCAAAGGCTAGAAGTACATTATTAGAAATTATGGAGTCCAATGGATATATAGACCCCTTTAGACAACTACATGAAAAACATAGAAGGTATTCTTGGCGCAAGAAAAATCCTTTTAAACAGAGTCGTCTTGATTTTTTTGTCATGTCAGAAACACTTTTACCTTGCCTTAATAAATGTAACATTGAAACTAGCTATAGATCGGGCCATTCAATGATTTCTTTGGTGTTCAAATTCCATGACTTTAAAAAAGGACGAGGCTTCTGGAAGTTTAATAATTCTCTTTTAAGGGACAAAGAGTACTTAGATAGCATTAAAGAGGTTATTAGTAATATTAAAATGCAGTATGCTATACCACTTTATGAAAGAAAATGTATAGATTCTCTTCACAACAAAGACATATGTTTTACTATAAATGATCAATTGTTTCTTGAAACTCTCCTAATGGAAATCAGGGGCAAAAGTATTTCATATTCTTCATACCTAAAAAAGAAAAATGAAATTGCAGACAAAAAATAAAGAGAAGAAATATATAAACTCGAAGAAGGATATGGAAATAACGAACAGTATTCAATCTCAACGTCCATTAAACAAATATACAAAATAAGAGCAGAGCAAACACGGACCTCCGAAACAACAGAGGTGGGATCAGGTGCCATGGAGGAGTGAGCATCCCCTGCCAACCGGTCACACCCGCCGTGTGCTCGTTGTCATAATCAGGAAATAAGGGAAAAAATCCGTGGTCAATTCAGTGTATAAATAACGGACTAACAATTGGTATGAAAAACGTCAGTCAGCATTTCATTCAATGATAAATTGTATTTGCTGACAAGGTCATTGTATCGACCATAGAATTTACGAAATGATGACTTCAAACGAGACTGTTGATATTCTTGTTTCATCAACTTGCTTGTCAATAATTTACCTCGTTTAAGAAATTGTTCATACGTAGAGCATGCTCTTGCGTATCGAATCAATTGAGATATAAATACTCCGTATGCAGGTGATGAAGGTATATTGCTGCATAAGTAAGGGAAGTTGACGATAGAGAAGTTAAAGTCATCACGTTTATCATATAGCTTGGTTGTTAGATTACCATAAGTGTCTTTTTCAAGTAAAATATCCAAGTATGAAGCAGAAGTGTCGGACTCTGTGGTATATTTTATCTCAAGCTCACCAGGATATATCGTGTCGACGTAAGAATGGAAACTATCATTATTAATTGACAATACGTCGTCGATATATCTAAATGTCGAGTTGAAGGCCACAGCAAGTGTTTTCTTCTTATCACGTAAAAGATTTTGCATAAATTCTGCTTCATATGAATATAAAAATAAGTCTGCTAATAACGGAGCGCAATTTGTTCCCATGGGAATTCCAATAGATTGTTGGAATACCTGGTCTCCAAAAACCACATTGATATTGTCAATCAGAAACTCAAGCATCTTCTTGATGTCAACTTCAGAGT
>PRKT01000336.1:371536-409322 GCA_003671525.1 Saccostrea glomerata
CTCTCTCTCTCTCTCTCTCTCTCTCTCTCTCTCTCTCTCTCTCTCTCTCTCTGAAAAACCAGTCTGTACTATGATAAAATGTGTATTTTGATTTATAAAACAGTTTGTGTGAAATAAATAAAGAATGAAAAAAAAAATTAAATTTCACATGTATTACCTATGTACCATAATTATTCATTTCAATTGCATATTTGGAAATCGATCTCCTTTAATTGCTATACATAACTGCTGGTTATGCAACTGATCGATGAGCAGGCATGTATAATAAGACTTTTGTAAAAACTTTATCAAACAAGAAGTCAACTTATTTCTCATTTTTCTTTTACAAGACATGTCTTTTCGTGCTTGGTTTTAAAGTGTTTTTTTCTCAAATGAAACCTGAGGTGTACGTTAAAATATGTTATTTAAAATGGATTTTTTCTTACATTGAACCGTTTGAAAATATGAAATCATATTGCCTGACCAAGTATTTCCAAACATCCCCCGAGACGTCAACGTTATAGTGTCTCCCTTGAAGGTGGATATTGTCATTGTTTTTTTAAAGTGTAAAATGAATTTTCAAAAAATAAATAAATGAAAATAAACGACCACATAAATATCAGTACTGGTATCACTATCAATATCAAAATGCAATTTAGCATACTGTCTTTCAAATTTGGGGGAAAAGTGCAGTTTTGAATCTAATTTGGTTGTTTATTTCTCAGACGTTCAATCTTAAGGAAACCCCCCAAATTTAAATATATATAATTATATTATAAGAGATGATATAGATTTTATCAACAACCTATAAGAACATATCCACACTGTACCAATTTTTTTAAATTTACCTTCTTCTGTAAGGCAATATCTATTTCAATTAAATTAAAGTCTTGCGTTCTATTTATTGATTATAGAAATATTCAACATATATTAAAGTGACATATAGGTCCAATCTGAATTGACCGGGAGTAATGTTTTTACGCTTATATAAAAAATATATGTCTTAGTGGAAAACGATAAACATGTCACTATAATAAAATATTTACTTACTTACTTACACTAAGTCAAGCATAAGTGCAAAAAATGTAAACTTTTTATCGTGAAAGGTTCATATAGACACAGATTTGAAGTTAATAACACCAATAAGAAATTCTGATTATCATTTGTCTATCGAAATAAAACTATTTTTGCATAATTGAAAATAATTTAGCAAGCATATATCTGTTTATCATAATGTCATTGTACATTCAAAGTATTGAAGGATATGGAGATAACGAACATTATTCAATATCAAAGTTTGTTTAACAATACAAAATAGAGCAGGACAAACATGGACCTCCGAAACATCAGAGGTGGGATCAGATGTCATGGAAGAGTGAGCATCCCCTGCCAACCGGTCACACCCGCAGTGTGCTCCTTGTTATAATCAGGAAATAACGGCTGAATCCATCGTTAATTCAGTGTATAAATAAGAGGAGACTTCTATATAAGTTTTATCTTAAGCTTTCCTGGCACAGTGGTTCTTCAGCAGAAGATTTGTAAAGAATTTTACTATATATTTCTATGTAAAATTTTGGTCAGCCATTGTGGCCCCGCCCTACCCCCGGGGGTCATGATTTGAACAAACTTGAATCTACACTACCTGAGAATGCTTCCATATAAGTTTCATCATTCCTGGCACAGTGGTTCTTGAGAAGAAGATTTTTAAAGCATGCCACCAAATTTTTATTAATTCCTATTTATCTCCCTTTGAATGAGGGCGTGGCCCTTCATTTAAACAAACTTAAATCGCCTTCACCCAAGGATATTCTATGGCAAGTTTGGTTGAAATTGGCCCAGTGGTTCTTGAGGATGTGTTGAAATGTGAAAAGTTTACAGACAGACAGACAGACAGACAGACAGACGGACGGACGGACGGACAGACGGACTACAGACAAAAAATATTTAAATCAAAAGACAAGAAAACCTTATTGGAATATTTTCAAAGCATTCTTTTTTAACTAGAATCACACACTTAGTTCATATTCAACATATCTGTAAAATCAAATTAATTCAAGCAGAAACGTCAAAGTGAATGATATACATGATATACAGAAGGCGCATTAAACTGTTATTTCTTTATTTTTGAACAGATGCTTTGGATCAGGATTCCAAGATGAATGTGTTTTCATAATTTCAACTGATTATAGTTTGCTGGGAAAGTACTTAGGATATTTTACAACGGCGCATCGTGATACATCATAGTAAGTCTATAGTACACTAAATCAGATGTTAGTATAAAAGTAGTGATTCAGTTTAAAAGCATATATTTCAATCGAAATTTGAAAACTGCGTTAGTTTTCGAACATTACTTTACTTTTAGATAACAAAACATTTTCATTATTCAACATTGTTTTTTTAAGATTCGTCCATTTTCTCTTGAGGAAATGCGTGCATTTTAACGTTAAAAGCTTCGAGTATAGGTCCAATTGGAGTAACAATTGTTTTGAAATCTGATGTGCCGCCCACAATCATTCCAATGCAGTGAAAGCGATGTTGGTCCTCTTTGGTTGCCATCGGATCAAGCTGGAACACGAGGGCACCAGAATCTCCAGGAAGAGCAAAAGATGTACCAGTTCCCAAACATTCAAGCTGGGAATGGTACACATACGAACACTGAGATGACGGATTACCTAGATCTATTACATCATTAGAACATCTGACAGATACTCCGTGTAAACGAAGTGCACCTTTTGTAAATCCAGTTTTTGCTCCCCATTTAAAACAAGGATCTCGTAGATGGGCAAAGTGCTCCTGGCGGTAATCCCGTATATTACCCTCACTATATTCAGGAAGATTTTCAATGCTAAACCCTGTATGATCAAAATTGATGATACATGTAAATATATATTAATAAATGCAATACACTGAATCACGTAAGGATTTATACAGTCAGACTTACACAGGTAAAATTCTACCTAGGCATCGGCCATTAAGGATAAAGGAAAATTTAACTTGAAGTTTCGTGTCAACACCAGTAAACTTTTATCATGTAATTTAAACCCATAAAACATATAGATATAACGATCAGTTTTCAACATCAAAAGTCCATAAAACAAAATAGAAGCAGGGAAAACGCGGACTTCCAAAACATCACAGGTGGAATCAAGTGCTATGGAGGAGTAAGTATCCCCTGTCTACCGGTCACACTCGCCGTGTGCACTTTGTTATGATCGGAAAATAATGGGAAAATCGTCGTCAATTCAATGTATAAATAATAGACTAACAATTAGTATGAAAAACGCCAGTCAGCATTTGATTCAATGATAAATTGTATTTGCTGACAAGGTCATTGTATCGACCATAGAAGTAAACGAGGCTGCCGATATTCTTGTTTCATCAACTTGTTCGTCAAACATTTACCTCGTTTTAGAGATTGTTCATACGTAGAGCATGTTCTTACGTATTGAATCAATTGACATACATAAACTGCGTATGCAGGTGAAGATCGTATATTTCTGCTTAAGTAAGGGGAGTTGACGAGAGAATTTAAACTCGTCACGTTCATTATAGGGCTAATAGATTACTAATAACGTCTTTTCAAGTAAAATATCATGTATTCATATACATTTTTGGTTGAACAGATCTTTTCTATTATGAACAGATCGTTATTAGAAGAAGTAAGTACCGTATAACGGGTTTTCTTAGCGGGTGTAAAATTTTGCGTTTTACCTTCTCAAAGATATGCCATTAATTTAGGAGTAATTCATTTTAGCTGACACAAGGTTTTTGGCTCTTTGCAGATAAACACTTAGAAAAGAACTTACTATATATTAGCGATTAAAATTTTAGCGGGCTACCATCAAAACGCCAAAATAAGCCGAAATTAGCACCATCCTGCTGTACGGTATTTTCCCAATTTATTAAATGAAAAATATATATATGTAGGACTCCAAAGTCCGATGGTCACACCAAAGTCCGATGGTCACACCAAAATCCGATGGTCACACCAAAGTCCGATGGTCTGCGCCAGAACTCAAGTGTTTGACACACCAAAGACAGAAATTCATTAACGTACATAACGTCATAGTACTCCTGCACCTATCCTCAATGCCGCACCATGTCAAGGTCTTAAAAATAAGTGTAAATAGATATCATGTTGCGAAAACGAACCCTTATCTTTCAGATATGTTCGAGACTTGTATGTAACTTAAACGCTCGAAAAGTGTGTATCAACTATATCACCTAGATATCTAGGGTAGGTGCAAGACAAACTCTAATCACTCGACTAGTGTGTCCGTGCGAGGACTAGCCCAAAATCTCTCATGTTGGTGCAATACAAGAATAAACCCTATACTATCGAGTGGTGTGCGAGAACTTATTCTAATATCTCTTGAAGGGGCAAGCAATTAGCAAATTCAATAAAATTGTATTCGAGGACGAATTCAGAAATTATGCCTTTTGAATGCAGAACAACGGTGTCAAGGTTTAACGTAGGATTGTTGTAACGTCATAAACGTTGATTGTTTCTCCGCACCATCAGACTTTGGCTTGTCAGACCATCGCACTTTTGCACAGTGTGTCTCATAGGAAACAAGCCATAGGACTTTGGCGTGACCATCGGACTTTGGGGTCCGTAACGACAGCAAAACATTGGGGTTTGGCGCAGACCATCGGACTTTGGCGAGACCATCGAACTTTGGCGTCATTATCTGACTTTGAAGTCTTTTATCTACTTTATATTAATATCATTACTCTGCAAAATATAAAAAATATTTTAAAATTAGATTTACTTCGCTGAAAAAATATCTACCATTTTCATGCAAGTCTTCAACGCTTAAGTCTGAAAACAGCCCTCTCTCAGGTATTCGAGTTGTAAGTTTCACAAGGGAAGCGTCAAGTGTGCACTGTTGAAATGGTGTGGTGGGGAAGCAGGATAATTCATGAACACCACAAACGTTGTTGATATTGTTATAACTATAAGCAGGTTGCACTACATCAAAATGAGATCTTTCATTGCATTGGGTTGATAGATCGAAGAGTACATGTGCACAGGTAATGAATCCTATATCCCCATTATTGAAAGTTACGAATCCTCCAAGCGTCCCTCCCTTCGAAAAATCTGTGTAACATAATTGAATAAAGATTTTTACAAATGATTTCCTTGAGGAGAGCTACAGATCCTTGTGTTGTAAAAACCTACGATTTACGCCGACGATTTTTTGTCGCTCACTTTGGGTATTTTTTCTTGAATTTCATACTTTTCCCAGCTTTAAAAATGGTATTTAATAATTAATCATACATTAAACATTAATTCCTAATAATTTTACTTACCTTTTAACGCTAACAAATGGCTGTTTGTGGTTACGGAAGTTGAAATGGAACTCTTTTATATCCCAACAATACAAAACTATATACAGTACTGTTTTGACTGTTTAAAGGTAAGTAAAGTATCAAATATAAGAGTTAAATATATAAATTATTGCAGGATACCATTCTAAAAGCCAGAGAAAGCTTAAACTACAAGAAATAAATACCTCTATAATTTATTGTAGCGACGAAAAATCGTCGGCGTAAATCGTAGGTTTTTACAACGCATGGATCTGTAGCTCTCTGCTTTATCTGTCCGAATTTTCTCAAGCAGAGAGCTACAGTTCTGCAGCTAGTAGAAATTGTGCAGAGGAAACTGCATCGAACTGATCTTGACCAGTTCTTGTACATGTTACAAATAAAAGTTATAAATTAAACAACAATGATACATAATGCCTATAGCATATTATTTGTATATTGTTTTGTTTGTGGAGAGGCTAGTTGCGCTTATATGAAGATGATTTATGTTCTGTATATTCATTGACAAAATTTTCAGAAAAATTTAAAATGTAATTTGTTATATAATTAATTACTTTTGCAATGTAATTGTAATTGAATTAATTACATGTTATAGAAAGGCTGTAATTTAATTGTAATCTAAATAAAGAAAAAGTCAAAGTAATTGTAATTTAATCAATTACTTTTTAAAGTCATTGACCCCATGCCTGTTATAAACGAGAAAAACAAATGTTATGGTATGAACCTAATCATAAAAGTTTACATAACACATCAAGAAGATAGTGACATTGTGACTATGATCATAGTAATAAATTTATAAAATGTCAGTACAAACGTTAACATTTACATTTGCAAATGTTTTCCTTTACATAACACTACTGAAATCAATGCGTATCTATAACTGTGTAAATACCGTTTCGGGGTCATAGATGTGCGTATGGAGAATCGCTCGACCTAATTTCTCAGTGACGTCATAAAGGGTCGACGCGCGTTCATTGGATTGTACACATGCCGTTGGGTTTACAAAAATAATGCATTTCACACGTTTAATGTCATAATCAGACAAATATAAAGTAAGAATAAGTCACAAATGTAAATATAAGTAAAAAGGTTTCATTTTTAAACATCTTTCGGGCTATAAATACGGGTTGGTATGAGATTAAATTAATCATAAAACCCTTCGGGCTGTAAGAAATTTAAAATAGTGACCAACCCGTATATCTATCCCGATAGATGTTTAAAAATGATACCTTATTTCTTAAATAAAATAATGAATTAATTATATTTATTCTCTTTATCCTTTCTTATTATGTATTTATAAAACGTATAATTGTGTTCCTAGCAATCATTTTTATTTCTAAATTATGGACTTTCATAAATAGTTTATGTGTAAAGCATTTTTAATCACAAAATGATAATCTAGCTAGAATAAAAGATGGTTTATTTAATTGGTGCTTACGCAGTATCCAAAATCGTCTTTAAATTACCATCAAGTATCTTTGATTGATTGACTGATTGATCGATTGTAAATTGTTAACGTCCCTCTCAATCAAGCATCTTTGAACTATCCGTCTTCTCTTAAGAGGGCCGGCTGGGGTTTCCAATGCGCAATATTTTTAGTAAACCAGTAAAATGAAACGTATTTAGTTTAAAAGCAACTTTTTTTTAAATTTGTAAAATGTAACAAAATTAGGAAATTACAGGTTGAAAATTTCAATCATAATTTTATGACTAATTTTGAAACGAATTTTCAACTGATTGTCAGATTGACGTCGTAATAGAGTGTTACACTTAAAGAAGGTGTTATTATATGTTATAAAAGAAAGGATTTCATACATATGCTTTTAAGATCAAATCATTGAAATTTGAGAATCTCTAGATCATTTAAGACATTTTTTGTGTAAATACTTCTTATAAGTCCTATTTTGTACTATTCCATACAGACAGGAAAATGCGATAATTTGTGGCAGTTTTAGATGTCCCCTCTGGAAACAAGACGGCAGAAATCCGTGTTTCTCACATATACTGTCAAATATAGTATTACATATACATGTATATTATAGGCAAAAATTTAATTGTAGTATTTGAATAATTTGAGTTTTAAGTGCGAAAATTGGTTCCTTAAAAATACATGAATAGCAGATTTTTCTTAAAGTTATCATGTACAACTACGTCAATGTAAGTTACATATGTTATTAAATTTAAGAATTTCTCTATTGCGATTTTCATAAAATAAAACGTCAGTCGATTCCCTTGAAAATCATCTATATGCTGATATCAATGCATTGCAAACTCATTTAAGGACGATGAAAGGTAGCTTAAAGGTAATTATACCTTTTCTTTATGACTACATCTCTATTAAGCCACTATTGAGCAATTACATTATCCATAAACAAGTAAAATATCATGCTCAAATTATATTGATCAATAACAGGAGAGTTTTTAAAAAATAAGAACGTATCATATAAAATATATTTTTGAACGATAATTAAAATCATTCATCGGTTTTATGTGTGAGTAGATTTCAGCAGAAGAAATACCCTTTGAGCTTATACTTCCACCCATCATCAAAGGATCAAGAACATCTGTGGATCGCTTGAAAAATCCGTCGTTGGGAAATTGATAAAAGAATCCTTCTCTTACGTCAGTGTTTAAACCGTCGATATTCCTCGGGAATTCTGATTCTCCATTCGGAACTACCCCTTTACAAGCACAATAAAAAACAATGCATGGTTCACGCACCTTTTCTTCACCATTTTTCATGGATCGAAAACCAGACGCACTGATGATTTCTAAATTGGAATGTTTCTCAAAAAGGTCGGCGTAAATCGTAGGTTTTTACAACACAAGGATCTGTAGCTCTCTGCTTTATATTATCTGTCCGAATTTTCTCAAGCAGAGAGCTACAGTTCTGCAGCTAAATTTCTACATGTACACAAGTTGCATGGCTTATGCTATTTGATTAAAAGTGGGTATAATTTTGATATACTAAAATGCGTCGCAACTGTAACCTCTCAATTTAAACACTGTAAAATCACATATTTTCTTGGGGTCAAATTTTCGTGGTGTTAGGAATATCTCTTGGTTAGTAGGGATTTGATTTCGCGGATCAAGAATTAATTAGTACTTATGTATATAATATTTTTCACTTCGTAGTGGACATGCATTCGTGGATCTCTTCATACCTCAGAAACAACGAAAATTAAACCTTCACAAAAATTTGAGATTTCACAGTACTTTTTTGAATTGAAGGTGACCTATACATCCAAAATGGCTTTTTATGTTGAACATTTTTACTTCATAAATAATACTTGTACAAAACATAACCCTTTGAGTTTTTCAAATGCAAAATCATCAATAAAATCTGTTTGTATTGTTGAAAATAATTATCAATTCGAAACTGTTTCTTTTTTAATGCGAGAATTTTTAATTGAACTAATTTTCTCCATTGGCTTTGTCTTCTAAATCATGGAATGAATACCTCCTGAGAAGAGGAGTTTGTTTTGATTGAAATTTACAGCTGTGATGTGGAGGACAATTATCTCCTCTCAACAAGAGAGAACTTTATGGCACACAGTTTGTTCTTTATTATTGATCAAACAGCAAAGATTGAAATATGATATATGTGTGTGTCATAGTTCATCAGACCTAAAGAGGGTCATACAAAATTTAGAAAATATTTTTAAGCCAAAAAATCAAATTTTAGATAATGATTAGATAGAAACTGCATTATTTTTATCATCAAGTTAATCCTGTATTTGCTTGTAAACATTAAGTTAAGATTTTGTATAATTGAAGGATTTTTGTATATTTGAGAGATTGAGGATATGCTTTACAATAAAATAAAGGATAGCAAAAAAGGAAGGCAGTGGTGAAAATATATCATGAATGTATATTTTACAATGTAATTAAAAAGTAATTGAAATTTCATGGTATTTTTTCAGTGGCATTAAATAAATTACCAGTACAAGTAATTAAAAAAATGTACAATTACTAATTACTTACAATTACTTCAAAAAAAGTAAAAAATTACAGTCAATTACAATTTTTTTTTTTCGATTTCCTCATCCCTGGTTTATAATAATATATATATTTACGCACTCATGTCCGTTTGTCAGCTTACATTTATGTTCAAATCAAGGAAATCATTTGTAAAAATCTTTATTCAATTATGTTACACAGATTTTTCGAAGGGAGGGACGCTTGGAGGATTCGTAACTTTCAATAATGGGGATATAGGATTCATTACCTGTGCACATGTACTCTTCGATCTATCAACCCAATGCAATGAAAGATCTCATTTTGATGTAGTGCAACCTGCTTATAGTTATAACAATATCAACAACGTTTGTGGGAACATCTTCAGCTTTTTTAATTTTGAAATTGACAAACTCTACCCATATGAATTAACAATTAAAAATACAAAAAGTCTAACTAGATATTTAATGCTAAATAATTTTGTAAAAGTATTCTGTGTTATTTGCAATTGGGAAAAACCAACAGCTTTCTTTCAGATATGAAAATACGTAAAAC
This sequence comes from Saccostrea glomerata, assembly GCA_003671525.1. Lineage (NCBI taxonomy): Eukaryota > Metazoa > Mollusca > Bivalvia > Ostreida > Ostreidae > Saccostrea > Saccostrea glomerata. The sequence continues at coordinate 381,356 of PRKT01000336.1, forward strand.
ATCTTTTTACTTACCCCTTGAAAACTCGGGAACTGTAATAAAATTTCAAATAAGTTAAAACTTTAATCTTACACAGATTAAATTCTCATGAAATTTTAGAAATGATCATGGATGAAACATTGTGAAGTCGTATTACCATACCATGGACAAAAGAAAAATGCATTTGCTTATCTGTTTCAATATATTAACGTGATTTTTCTTACTCTTGATTTTTAATGAGTATCGCACTTAATCAATAAGTAACTGCATTTTCAAATTTTATTGGAAACACTGTACGATTAAGGCGTGCAATGAAAAGAAAGGTTTATGCAATTCCAGCACTTAAGTCAAAAAATATGTATAATATGTATATAAGCGAGCAGCTTCTCATAATTTAAATATAACAAATTACTAATCACATTAAAATTACACTACAAAAATTTGGATGAAAGCTTAGAGTACCTAGATAATAAGATATACAAAAAAAAAGCTTTATTAGTTTTATACTTACAGTAAAAGCCAGGAGCTGAAATAGACGTATACATATACTGAGTACATATACTCATCATTAAAAAATGATTGATCTTTTTATATATTTTTTAAGAAAAAAATAGACTTTGGTAGCTGTGCTCATTGTAAATTCGAAAAACAACTAACATGACTTTAAAAAAAATGTAGAAGAAAACAAGAAAGTTAATGGATACATGTACTTATAACTTGTTTGAATTTGCAGCTAATTCTATACCTATGACTTTTGAATTTTCAAAAGACAAGTCCTCCAATATACAATATCTCTTTGAAATTAAATTCTTAATTCAACATGTTCAAATACTAAAGGAAATGATGCATCCTTTAAATTAAGGTGAATTAATCTTTTCACAAGAAAGGACCTCTTACAATGGAAGTTATTAAGAATAACTGAAATGCCATCTTCAATGTTTTTCTTAAAGACCACTGAGCGAGAAGGAAACCTTATAGAAATCTTCAAAAAAGAGTAGATTAACTTTTTTTTTCATAAATTACCCCCGAGTATACATTCTAATTAGGCAACACAAAAACAAGAAATGTTCATTTTACTTTAATGATTATTAATGGAATCCTCCTGCGATAGTGTAGACTGAAGTGTGATAAAATCGTGACCCTTGGTGAAAAGTTGAGCAAAAAGGGAGAAGGTCAAGGGTTAACATTGAAATATATTAAAAAAAATTCTTATTTTTTTTCCTTTTGAACAGCAGAGTCATGATAAATAATATTTCTTCATATTCATCGGCAGATAGTTTAAATCCCGATTTGTTTAGATCATGATCCCTGGGAGTAGGGTAAGGCTACAATGGACAATCAAAGATTTACATAGAAATAGATCAGAAAAAGTCCAATAATAAATTTTCCAAAAATAATAAATTCATACTGTTATTTATTCGGAGGCATCGTCAGATATGGTAGATTAAATTTTGCTGGAAACATGACCCCCTGCGGTAGGTTTGCACCATAATATATTTAACGGTATTTATTTATTTTCAATTTCGAAAGAAGTGACTCTTTTAAAATACCTCCAATGCTTATGAATTTAATAGTAATTTTTTTATCGTGTCAATTTAAAACATTTCATTAGCATTTTAATTGCCTTCTAATGCTTCCGAATCTATAAGAAATAGACAATATGTGTTAATGGATAGCTGAATAATGTTTTAGAAAAACGATTTTAAATATGGCTAGTATACTAAAGGTATTGTTCAATGGACATACTGTATATTAAACTTGATATTTTGATATATTAAGAATAAAGAACTATATATAATAGTAGTCAAATCCCCCCCCTTTAAGTCAACATTTTAGAATGATAATCATTTGTATTGTCGATTTTTATTCTGATGAAGGCATTACAGGGAAAATATTCCCAATACTTTTTTCCACATTTATATACCTTCAAATGCTAAAACAAAATGTCAGAAATGATGCTTTTTAGCAATCCAAGCAAAATACATAATTTGTTTTTTTCTTGACATTTTTACTTATTGGAAACATAGAGCACAGCTTTAAACATGCAGAATTTTTCTGTTAGTAATAAGTCTTATAGTTAAATCTTTACTAAAAATATTAAGTTTGTTCTAGTCTGTGCTCAATATTTTCTGGAAGAAAAACTTCTTGAAAATAAGCCGTTTTATATAAGATATGCTAAACTGGCGAAAAAAACATGAATTTATGATGTTGTATTTCTAATGAATGGCATTTTAATCAAATTAAACATTACTACTAAAGGTCACATGTATAGCCATGCAAATAAGAGCTATATATGTAAAGAAAAATTAAGATATTCATTTTAAGGGACCATTTGAGACACTTATCATATATTGCTCTTTCCCTCTCCCTTAATTTTGTCATTGAAAAAAAAAACAACATTTATTTCATCGACAACAGAAACATAAGATGCAAATGAAAAATTGCTTGAAGAATGAAGCTTTTGTAACGTGTTAACAAAGTACAAATAATTATTTATTGGGTTCGCTTAGGTTTCCTTCCTAAGAATCACGGTTATAATATAAAATGAACAAACTTCTATGATTTCAATGACACTAAAATAACAACTGGGAGAAATTCACTATATATGCTTTTTCCTTGGTCCTATCTGGATAATGATTAGTATTCAAAATGAAACGAACTGTAACGAGGAATCACCAATAATTTATCAAACCAATGATCAAATATAAAACATATCTCTGTAGCTACAGACTGAGTGGTATAACCAACAATTCTGTTGTTTCCCGACACAGTCTGCAACTACCTAAAACACACCCTACAAAAATCACAAAGTCACAGATACATCTAAAGACACACAAACACAGAGTCACCAAGACACCATAGCTATCAACAGGACACGACTTTTGGTAAGACACAAGCTAAAGTCACCGAGACACCATAGCTAGTCACAAAGACACTAGGGAACTGGGATCCTGGGCTGAGTGGTCTAACTAACAATTCTGTTGTTTCCCGACACAGTCCAGGTACCCTTACAAAGTCACCTAACTCCGACAAAGCGTTACACCAAAAGTAAACGAAACAAGATTGATCCCTGAATTTATACTATTTCTCCTATGCTTAATTGCTACTCATTGGTTAATAAATTCAAATGATTTGATTGGCTAAAATATCAACTCTGATTGGCTACACATAATATGATTTGCTTGGGTGATTTAAAAACCTATTTCAATCCACTTTACTAATTCTAATTCATTACACTTTGCTAGTCCTTTTCTTAGAAAATAATATTATCCTAATTATATGAAAAAAAAAATAAAACAATAAATAAATTGACCATTTTTGCTTATCTCAACAAAAATAAAATTCCAATATTTACCATGTCCTTGTCTCGTAATATGGCATTTATCTAATAGTAATGGATCTGATGGAAAACTTTGAAATTGAAATTGGTTTTCTCTATCAAAGAAATAATCCATTTGATTATCGCATTCCACATTCACATCTGAAATAAGATTTTTGAGTTCAATTAAAAATACACATAGTTCGAATTTTATCCTATATTTGTAAATCAACGAAGGTTGATGTATGAATAATAGAAAGAAGAGTGCAAGAAACATGTGGAGATAACAAACAATATACAAGATCAAAAGTCCATAAAACAGTACATAACAGGAGCAGAGCAAACACGGACCTCCAAAACATCCGAGGGGTAATCAAGTTTCATGGGGGAGTCGACCGTTCACATCCTGCGTGTGATCCTTGTCATGATCAGGAAATAACGAAAAAAAAATTCGTCGTCAATTCAGTGTATAAATAATGAACTAACAATTATTATGAAAAACACCACTCAGCTTTTGACTCAATGATACATGTAAATTGTATTAACTGACTAGGTCATTGTATCGACCATAGAACTTACGAAATGATGTTCTAAAAAACGACACTGATAATATTCTTGTTTTATCAACTTGTTTGTGAATAATTTACATTGTTTTAGAAATTGTTCATTCGTAGAGCATGTTCTTGCGTATAGATTGACTGAGTGATTAATTGTATATTGTTTAACGTCCCTCTTGAGAATTTTTCACTCATATGGAGACGTCACCGATGCCGGTGAAGGGCACCAAATTTAGACCTATACTCGGCACTCAGGGCCATTGAGCAGTGAGGGTTCTTAATCGTGCCGACGCCTACCGTGACACGGGACCTACGTTTTTAAGGTCATATCCGAAAGACCCGTGACTTTCACTTCTAGTGCCGAGCGCTTGGCGAAGGAACAGTCACTACCTTTGTTTACGTCTTAGGTATGACGCGGCGCCGCGATCGAGAATCGAACCCGGGCCTCCCGATCACGAAGCGAACGCTCTACCACTAGACTACCGTGACCTGTCTTGTGTATAGAATCAACTAAGATAAATAAACTCCGTATGCAGGTGATGAAGGTATATTGCTGCATAAGTAAGGGAAGTTGACTATAAAAGAGTTAAAGTCATCACGTTTATCTTAGAGCTTGGTTGTTAGATTTCCATTAACGTAAAATTGCCAATTATGAAACAGATGTGTTATACTATGTGGCTCTTTTATTTCAAGCTAAACATTCTTTAATTTTTTAACAAACCATGACTTCTGCTGCTGGTGCTGGCCTTCATCGTTTGGTTTACAGTAAAACTCGGTTATAACGAAGTCATTTAGACCAAAGAAATTACTTCGTTATATCCGTAATTCGTTATATCCGTATAAGAAATATATTAGATTTATATAATTGGGGATCAAAAATGACTTCGCTATATCCGTGAATTCGCAATATCCGTGTTCGTACTAACAGAGTTTTACTGTATATGTATCTTACCCATTTTAGGATAATCATTCAAATTTTTTTGGCTCATATGTTTTATGTATTAAGATAAAATAAGTTTAAAAGATCATACATTTTCCTCACCCTTAATAACAACAAGTGTATTAAGTCTACATGCATATGTAAGATCATCGAAAGTGATTGGAGTCAATGTAAATGAGAGGATAATTGACAAAGAAGTTCATTTGGTGAGACTTGCAAAATTTTAGATGAGGTTTTCCATGTCTAAATCTTGGAAAGGAATGATAGTTGACTATTCAAGTCTCACTCACATTTAAAATGGCCAACATAATTTTCCAAAATCGTATTCTTCTGAAATTCAATACTGTAGTCAGAATATTTTTCATTTCTGTCAAACATTATTAAAATCAATGTGAAATTTCATCAAAGGACAGGATAGGGTAAGAGCCGTACTTGGCCCCAAATTTTGGGTGTCTTTCAGAATGATCCAACAGTTTATAGATAAAAACCTGTTGTCACCCCTGCCACAAAATGAGTATTTGTTTTAAGATTTAAAATATACAGGGGCCACAGTGAGGTCAGGAAATAGGTCAATTTCCATCATTTCTCATTTTTATGCAAATTTTCATAAATTTAACAGCACATTTTCTTTCGGAAAACATAGAGCACACGCTTGCCTATCTACCAAATTTATATATTTTGTACACTCATATTAGATGCAGTTTATGTGTAAAAATCTCAGAAAGGCAAGCTTGTGCTCTATATTTTCCAAAGAGAAATGTATCCCAAATTTGATGAAATTCCACCAGAATTGAGGAAATTCTGGAAAATGTCCTATTTCTGCGCCCTCTTGTGGCTTCCAAGTAAGCTTTGAATCAAAATTAGTGCTTGTATTAAAGTGCGGATCATTTTCACTTCTGAACTACACACTATCACAATTCAACCAGTGTTCTGATTTTTACATCAAATAAGGGGCCAGATTCGGATGTTACCCTATCTTGTCCTTTAATTTACCAAAGATACCCCTACTAATGTTATTGTGATTTAAATTAAAGCCACTTGGTTTAGATTGATCTATCCAAAGGTTATAGGGTTTTTTGATAAAATTGGCAGTAAACATGATATTGCTATAGTCTGTTTCTTTTGAAAACATGTCCTGTAATAAATGTTTCCAGACCTTTCTGAAAGACTTTCGTGATTTTCAACATAAAAAAGGGTGGCTAAAGGAGAGGGTGTTTCATTTACCATAATATTTTTCTTCTTTTCAAGCTTAAAATTCTTGTAGTAATCGTAGTAACCCATAATACAATAAACATTCAGCTGATTGGTCAGTTAAAATCATTCTGGTGCCTCATTTTCTAATCTGACGACAAAAAAAAATATAGTCCGGTTCCCATATGCATCCAAAAATATTTGACTTTAAGAAATTTAATTCATGACTGCAGAAAATTGTATTATAGAGAATACTTATCTAAGTTTGAATGAATGTAAAAGAGATCGATTAATTGAGGTACATTACTACAGATTATCAGCTAATTCTAGGGTGGTGTAAACTGAAACGGAACAACTTTTCTGTCTACCATACCTCCACGTGCTATCCACTTCCTAACCAAATTTCCGTGAATAATTTACTCTATCTCACTGAAGTCTTGGTAACTCTCGCCAGAGAAACTGCCATAGCTTCTCTGAATTCATCGGGTTTTATAATTCGCAGAAAATAAAAGGTTCCGAACACATTAGTAGGGGGTGTAAGATTACTATGTATCAAATGCAGTCATGCGAATATCCAAAAATTTAACTTTCCTGAAAAAAGTCACTAGCTCCCTAAATCGACTCTTCTCACATTATATTCTTGAAATGTACACCATTACCATCTACATTGTAAAACAAATTACAAACCATCTCACATACAGGTCTGCGTCACATTAAACATAAGGTAGCAAGAAAAAAAAGATAAATAACAAGAACCGGTGACAGTTATCGATCTAAGACGCAATCCTTAAGTGAAAGGCCCATAGAGAGTAAATAAATCCCTAAAAAACTATTGGGAAACATTCACCAAGCGCTTCAGTTGAATCTCCAATTAGATAATTAAACGTCGGATTGGGCGTTCAAGGACAACTTGGCGTGGGTAATGCGAAGAGGACAGACCTGGGAACAGCTGAAAAAGGTTGCCCTGGAGGACTGTTGCTGTGGTCCTATGTTCCACCTAGAACAAAAAAATTTATAATGATGATTCTGTACCTTCTTCAAATTGTGTATTATATACAATAACATAGTAGAGAAAAGGCAATATAGTGTTTGAATTTCCATTCTGCAGGTCATATTCATTAAGTAAATAAGCGTATTTGAACAAATCAAAGATACGAGGTCTGTTCAATAAATCATGTCCTCCGTGCTCGGATATAAGCAAAAGATCCTTTTCGATGATTTAGTCTTCACGATTTAACATTAATATTCTCTTTTAATTTAAACACATGTCCGTAATTTTTTTTTATCCATTTTTTGACTGTTTTAGAACTCATTTTTCGGTATGACCCCTAGTATACTGAAAAATGGCAGATCTGATGATTTCCTGGACTCGTTTCCTTCTTCTGAAAGTGTTTTTTAAGTTTAAGGTCAAATAAAGAAAGATCTGGTGAATATTGCTAATATAAAAAAATAACTTCCTGTATATCCCACAAAAACTCTTTTACTCATCAGGGCGTGTGGATTTGGACGTTGCCATGAAGAAATTTAATGTACTTGATTTCCGATTCTGGTTCATTCCTCTCATTAACCTTTAGATTTCTTTGCTAAATCTTTGCTTTCTATACTCTTCCAGAAATTAAACCGCCTCCCCAAATAGGAATTTGAACATCACGATTTAATATTTAAGAAAATAGCATTTAAATGTTTTCATGCTTTTGCAATCCTTTGCTCTTCTCAGAGCTTTACTGTTTTTGTCAAGTACATCTTATTGTAAATTTAATTCCGAAGCTTTTAAACAATAGATTAAAGTTCCATTATCTGTTTTAATTTCAAAGAAGGGTAAATAACTACAATTACTGATATTTTTAAATAATAATGTTTTAGATATTCTTACACGCTGTCTTTTTCACTCAATTTTCTAAACATAGGGTGACCTTTCAGTACTAAGCTTTTTATTGTCAAAAGTTTCTTTAAAACTGTGTGAAATACTCCCGAAATGATGCCTCTGAATCAGTCATACATCACCAATGATATGATGTTTTTGTGCTTAAAGTAAATCATTTCTTGAAATTTGGCAAACAGTAAATTAGTTGTAATACTTTTTGTTGCCTCGGACGGTACCATTTATGATATATCCCCATTATATAATTTTTCATCATTGAAATCCATCTTTTTATTTGTCTATAAAACGGACAATGGTTGCCGTAAATTTTACATATTTCAGTGAATATTTCTTTGGGATTCTTAACGAGTTTTACAGCAGCTTTAATGAAGCATTTAATTTCACTATAGTTTATTGATTTTTTATAATTCATCTTTATGCAGTGTGTCGAATATCCCTTGATTTCCGGTGTAACGTTGAATTTTGACCCGGGTTGAAAATTGACCCGGGGGTCATTTTTCAACGTTGAATACTGAGACCGAAGGTGTTGAATTTAGACCCTAATCCGTTGAAACTGAGCCGGGTCGTGGAATTTTGATCATGAAACCGGTTCAAAATTCAACAGCATAAAAACACATATTTATGATTGGGTTTTCACTACTGTGATTTAATTCATAGGTATGAGGCCCCGTTTTGGTATTTACTGCAATAAGTAGTATCCCCTATTTGAATAAGTGATATCACTTGTTCCAACAGATGATATCACCTATTTGATTTGAATTTGTGATATCACCAATTCGAAAAGGTGATATCACTTATTCGATTGGGTGATATCACCTTTTCCCGTCGAACAGCTGTAGTTTTTTTTTTTTTTTTTTTTTTTTTTTTTTTTTTTTTTTTGCTTACAAATTAATTTATTTCACTTATACAATGTATACATCAAGAAAATCGTAGAAAATGCATGAAAACTGAGTAGTCCGAATTTTCTTGGTTCCAGTGTAGTATAATATATATTATAGGGAGCATTCATTAATGACTGTTGTAAGAAACTCAAATAGGTAATATCACCTTTTCGAATACTTAGTAGGTGATACCACTTATTCAAATAGGTGATAGCATCTATTTAGCACGAAAAGGTGAGATCTCATTTAATTCTAAGCTCTCTGATTGGCTCAAACTTGATCACATGATTAAGTATATAACAGCATGAAGACGAGTTACTATTTATAGAATCTGAAATGCATATTGACTTCATGTTTTTTTTCTTGTGATCATATAGTTTACTATATTGCAGGAGTCCTTTTAGAAAATTTCATTAAAGTGAGTGACATCCCCACCCCCTCCCTGCCTGGAGATAATTTTTTGTAAAACAGAAATAGTATTTATTTCCCAATTGAAGATAATACAGAGTATGACTTGATGTTTCTGAAAAAAAATTACTACAACTTGTATTAATATTTTTTAATGTTCCGTAATTGGTGAGACGTATCAATGCCTTTAAGTCTTGAATTAGGATCAAAATGTACTTTATATTAAAACATATTGGATATCTTTGTCAAAAAAGGATGCAAGACATAATCAATTAAATTAATTAGTATTATGAATAACTAAATCCTCTATGATTACTCCATTAATGTGTAAAACGAAACACATTTATTTAATATTAAATAGCAACAGCTTAATTTATGCTGATCTCTAGTCTCTAAGTCTTGAAGAGAGAAAACTTCTGCCTTATTCCCAATATTTTCAAATTTTGTTTTGTCAATCTATGTGATAAAATGATTTATATTCGATAATAATGTTAAACTTTACTTTCCTATTTAATTGAGTTTACAACCAATTCTAGTTTAATTTGTCATATTTCCCAGAATGCAATCATGGCAATTATTAAAAAAGAATTTTTAAAAAAAAAACATCGCAAAGGAGATCATAGAGATAAAATTATGTAATAAGATGAGAAGTTTAACGAATAGGAATTGTATTTTTTTTCGAATAGAAATGATGGTAGTATGTTTTCGAATAACAACTTCATTGCATATAAACCAAATAATCATCGATAAAAAAAGATAAAATTATCGAATAGGAATGACAAAATTAGCGACTAGCAACCAATTGTTTTAAATATTAATGACATCGAATAGGCACGTACGACGGCGTATTCGTGCCATTTTAACAATATAGATTTTTTTTTCTAAAAAAAATCGTTTGAACGATTTTAAAAAAACGTTTGTACGATTTAACAAATTGTTTGTACAATTTAATAAATCGTTTGTACAATTTAATAAATCGTTTGTACAATCTAATAAATCGTTTGTACGATTTAATAAGTCGTTTGTACGATTAAATAAGTCGTTTTTACGATTTAAAGATTGTTTGTACAATTTAGTAAATTGTTTGTACAATTTAATAAATCGTTTGTACAATTTGTTTATTAAATCGTTTGTACAATTTATTTAATCGTTTGTACAAGTAGGGGTAGAGGCTAACTTTTCTCAGTGTCAACTACTTTCAGTACCAATTCTATTACTTTATTTTCGACACATCACTAAAACTGGGGGGGGGGGGTCTGTTAACATTTGCTTTAATATAGGTAAGGTTGAGAAAAAAAATGGGGAGGACAAGCCCCCCCCCCCCTGTTGCTACGCCCCTGCAAAGATAACGGAAACCGTGCACTGAACAAAATGTACATATATACACGGGGTGATACAGTATGTTTATTTCTATTATTCTTGAAAAGGGAACAAATTGAAACCAAAATATAAATAAAGTGATACTGATAAATCCCGTTAAACAACTTCCCATCTAAAAAAATGTTCAAACTTTGAGGTGGGGTCAATATTCAACAGGGTCAATTTTCAACTTGTTGACGTCATCAGGTTTAAGAAAAAAAATTATCAAGCTGTTGAAAAATGACCCCGGGTATAAATTCAACGACTTTTAGTCTCAATATTCAACGTTGAAAAATGACCCCGGTTCAATATTCAACGTTGAAAAATGACCCCCGGGTCAATTTTCAACTCGGGTCAATATTCAACGTTACACCGGCTTTCATAATGACACAATTTGATGAAAATTGTTATAAATTCAATTAATATTCAACAAAGCTAAAAAATCAAGCTGAATGACATATGATATCTATATTGTATGTCATACAGTTCAAAACATTATTTATTAAACAGCCCTAGAAGAATATAAGGGTCAAAATTTTAATATTTTGTTTATCTTTTACAAAAAATAAAAATAAACGACAGAATAATAGCTCCAATGGAGTAATGCAAGAGCCTGAAAAATTATCGGTCCTCATAAATATGCCGAAAAATGATGTTCTTTAACAACAGGCTGAGTAATTTTATGAATATTAAATTTTGTATCTTTTACGGTCAGACGACAAGATCGTCAAATATATGTTTTCTATCCCTTGATGTCATATTAAAAATATTCATAATTGTCATTCTATCCTGATTTCTACATTGCTTTCAAAATGTTTTTTTAAATATAAGTACACCAAAAATTGTGATAAACATCATTCAGAAGATTACCCAAAAGGGTCATATAAGAAATATGACCCTTTGGTGTTTTGTCCAAATGCCTGGTAAGGTACCCTAATTTTTTTTGCAGAACTTGTTTAAGTACCTTATCCTATACTTCAATGACAATTTTTTAAGGGAAAATTTATATATGTTTGAGGGACCTTAAGGTCTGACCTTAAATATATTAACCCTTTTCATATTCAATCGCATCATGACGTTCTTTGCCTAGAAAAGTTAAAATTTTCCTTACCTTAATTACGAACACAAATTCGAAATATTTTTCCAAACTGTAAAGTCTAATGGGTTTTCAGAAATCAAATTAAGATTTAGTCAGATTGATCTGAAAAGGAATCAAAATTAAAATATTTTTATACGATTATCGCTATTTCTGTAGATGAAGAACTGCATTTTCTAAAGACTAGGGATGTGCGATTTTATCCGTATACCGGTATATCACGATTTTTTGTTGCGTGATATATACGTATCGTGATACGGAGACCTAAAAACCGGTATTTAGGTACATATTATTAAGTCCACAAATTATTCATTAATTTCTTTAATCTTTCATATTACAACTATAGAAAGTCTAAGAAATGTTGTAAAAGGTGAAAAGAACGGCACCTTACCATCCAAACATGATTTATGGTAGGTACATAAAAATTTTAAAATGAAATTTAAATTTTGTTTTTCTAGCATATTTTAAAGAAAAATAATGACAATTTATTGAAATTCATTGTAAAAAGTGCTTTGTAAAAATATCATGATATTATCGTGATATTTAGGAAAAAAATCGTGATATATCGCGATACGAAATTTTGGCGATACCCATCCCTAGTAAAGACCTTTTCTAAATCAAAGATCAGATACATATATGCAAGGTAATATGGAGATAACGAAGAGTCATAATTCAAAATCCACTCGTCCGTTCATCTGTCCGCCTGCATTTTTATCTCTCAGTTTTAGCACGAATTTTCTCCAAGCCTTTGAAGTTTTGGAGTAAAATTTTACACAATTCCCTTAACCAAAAAAAGACCTCTATTGGTTTTTAGTTCCAAAGATCAAAGGTAAGTAAGTCATAGATTCTTTGCAATTAATAAAGATATGTTCATAATTCCTATTGTACCATTATTAATAAATATAATATAAAAATATAATTAGATTTGTCGCTTATACAAATCACTGAAAAATTATTTGTGCACCGTATTGAAAAATTTTATGTAAATTTTATAGGAAAATATACATTTTCATTTAAGACAAATTCCTTTTATAAGCACTGGATGCTAAATTTCATTAAGCCCTAATCGTTCACTTTTAAAGGAACTGTGACACATTTCCCCATTCTGTTAACTAGTGTTGATCAGGTTATTAATTCCACGGCATCTCCGTAAAGGGGCCATTTTCTTGCAAAATAAAATGTTTTTTCATTCAAATTTCTACTAATAAGATGAAATTTTTTATTCACTGTCAACAACATAGCCCGTTGAACTGGAATTCCATGTAAATAAATCTGCGTGCTTACCAGACGCTCTACTTAGCACACGGGACAGTTCACGTGTGACGTACTGAGACTTGCATTTGAAATTTAGAATAACTTAATGCAGAATAACTTAATGCATGTAAAAGCAAATGTCGGTGTTTATAAATACTTGTGTTGAGTGGGTTCAATAAAACTATTCCATGTATATACTGGGCAAAATAAGTCAAGGATCATATTTTTACTTAAGAATAATATTTCATACCCATGAATTTATGTGACAACAAGGCTTCAGTAGTTTTAAAAACATGTCATTAACACGATTCAATACTTAAGTCACACGTGTATAATCAGTTTTCATTTGGGACATATTGGTCAAGAATGTACGTGGTATAAAAAAGTATATCTGGCCAGAACTGGTGATAAGACGCTATGAGGAGGCATATGAGTATGGACTAACACTCCATGGCAGCAGAAATGCTGGAAGCTGGCAAAACTGAACGTCACGTTGCAAAAAGACTTTATTACTTTTATTTAAAAACATTTTGGAAACAATGTAGAAATCAGAAGAAAATGACAAATATGAATATTTTTTATGTAATACCAAGAAATACAAAACAAATATTTGAGGAACGTGTCTGACCTTAAAATAAGAGAATTCCTAAAAGATCTGCTCCTATAAATCTTATATACTCATTTGCTGCCCCCTCCCCCCTTACCCCTATAATAAAATAAATTTCAGTATAACAATAGCCAGGTAAACTTTTGGTTAAATGCAGATGTAATAAATAGGTAGTTTGTGCAGGGTGAATCACATTTTTTAAAGCTTATCCGAAGAAAACGAGAACTTTAGTAAACATAGCGGATAAATTCAGGTTGTGGGGTTGAGATACACATATAATATCCGATATATGGATAGTTCTGTATATTTATGGATCGATTTATTGCTTGCAAAACTACATTTTTGAGTCCAGCTAGGAAATATAAATGAAATAGCAATCTACTGACCTCTCCACTTAACAGCTATTTAGTCTTGACACACTATTGATTGTTGGATGTTTATACCAACACAAGGGATTTAGAGTTTGATATTGCAAACTGTTGGGTTGATGTGGGCGAGTCTTGCACCCAAATTTATGGCGTTTTGTGTTTGTAATCAATACGTACTGGTATTTGTATTTAATTTTTAAAAACCATTGGACCTTGGCTAGGCGCAGCATACTAATGTCACACAGTACTCTTATGACTTCTCAAATCATCAGCGATTGATGCAGACCATTGGACTTTTGAGTCCCATATCGCTCTTTTAAGTTTTACACATATATACTTGCCTAAACAATTCTTTAAAAAAATCAGTAAAATAGAACTTGAGTCCCCTTCGTGAAACATATGCATCAGTCTGACGATCAGATTTTTAACTAACAATGTTTTTCAGAAAAAAAAAAGACCTCAGCAGTATTCTCCTGTGGTCATGTTTTTCTCAAGCAATTAATTTTCGTATGAAATAAGTTTACAAATTTAAGAGAGAAAAAAATTAGGCTGGGCTTACCAGTAATTACTGTGTACGAAAAAATATCCAAGGAATCGCTGAACACCCGTTTTATGTCCTCTTTTACTATCACATTTCTTGTACAATGACACACATTACACATAACTAAAAGTCACTCTCCGTAACACAATAAAAAAATTGCCAAACAACATCCAACATTTTGATATCCTGTTCTTGTTTATGAAAAGATGCTTAACTCTTTATTCATTCTTTTAAGTTCTGTTGTGTTTTCCTTTATTAACTTACATTTTTATTACAAAATATAATGATATTTTTTCATATGCCAAGTTCATATGCAGTTACCTGTTTCAGGTAGACCGCGATCCTCAGGTTCTGAAAATCAGGCATTGAATTGTGGAAAATGCTCAAAACAATTTCTCTGTATTCGTAAAGTACTGTCAATTACCTATACGGTTATTGTGAAAATTTTATTATTAAACTATAATATACTGTCTGCCTGAAGATCTGCATTATTATGCATTAACTGTACATGTGTTGCGTAGACAATATAATTCATATTTCATTTCTAACTGGTTAGTTGTGAACTTAATTATGGTATTGTTTCTAATGTTTCCAAGTGTTCTTGATTAAATCTATGACACACCAAATTCACAAAAACGAGCTAAACATAGTTTCACAGTCGATAAACTGGGTTTATTGGTTGTAAACTATAGTTAGGGACTGTAAACTATAGTTAACAACGTTCATCTATATTTTACATCTGTAAACCATAGTTAACGCGATAATCTATGTTTCACAACCGTAAACTATATTTAACACCAAAAACAATCATTTGTATGGCACGCCAAATTCACAAAAATGAGTTAAACCTAGTTTCAAAATTGATAAACTAGGTTTATTGACTGTAAACTATAGTTTACAAACCGTAAACTATAGTTAACGATTCGTTAAGTATAGTTTTCATCTGTAAAACTATATTTAACGGTTGTTAACTATAGTTTATGGATGTTAATCTAAGTTTATCTGTCTGTAATAGAGAAACACCGACATCTTACGAACGAACGAAACCAAAAACGGGGATCAGTCAATGTAGTCTATTGTATTCACGGTTGGATGGTTGAATTCTTCGATTTTATATGGATTTCGACAGAAGAAATCCCCACAAGATACCTCAAATCCACGTCTTGTCGCACTCACATTTAAACGAGATAAGGGGTTCGAGAAGGGAAATGAAAGGAAAATTTAAAAAATGTCATTCTGGGTCTATTTTATTGAACAAAACCGAGGGTTACTGAGGAATTTTAACGTACCAAAGCGCATCTCGTCTAGCTTTAACTCCACAAAAGGCGTAAGAAATACGGTGGGGATTTAAAGGACCCTGCGTTAATGCACTTGATATGTTAGGTGGTCTAAGGATTGTGAATGTATTTTTTGTATTTTTTAAAGTACGCTAAATAAATTGGTGTGAGACTTAAGAACTTGGGCCAATTTTTCTCAAAGTTGAGATTTTTTTTAAATGTTTGATATTTCTTAAAGTTCGTTGTAGGAAGTAAGTTTTACTGAGAATACAAATAGTTGAAATTAATCGTCATCTGTTTTGCAAAGGTACTTGCACAAAATGGAACGTCTTTATTGGACAGGATACATTCTTCTCTAGGCAACCAAAGATTATGAATATTTTTAATGGTTTTATGTTGAGAAAAATCTTTTAATTTTGGGAATGACAAAATGCAGAAAATCAAAATATTTCCTTCCCCTGCTGTGCTGCAAATATTTCATCTTGGAAAAAAAATCATCAACTTGAGAGATGTTGGGTGGGTTTATAAGGATTTCTTGTTTCGAAGGAAATTCCCTATCTTGTATTTTAGAAATAACTAGACATGTTTAGCAATATTATAGGAAAAATCTTTCTTCAAACCCAACACCAATAGACCCTTCAGATTCACCCGAATATTTATCAAAATTAAAATATGCACTTAATGGTTGCGTGCATGTTTTTTTTTGTATTCCACACGACAAAGCAATGGGACCCTTTGTAAGGTCGACACCATTTACCCCCCATGTTCACCTGATTGATAGAAAGATAAGGTTAAATGAATTGCTGTATTACAGGGTGTTTTGCGGTAATTAGATACACCTAGCTTCGCATCATAATACAATGGCGATTGACAAATTCATGTCAATGTTAAAATGATTTTTTTGTAATTATCGCGGGTATAACAAAAGAAAAAAGACAAAATAATTATGCCATATGATACGAAACAATTAAGTGTTATATGATTGATTGATTGTTATTGTTTAACGCCGAGTCGGCAATATCTCAGCCATGTTTCGACGGGATTTAGTGCATGTTATTTTGTATAATTTTTATGTGTTTTTGGTTTTAAACTCTGTGTGAATTTTTAATGCATCTTTTACTTTAAACAAAGGGCGTATGGTTCAAGCAATTTTCTCAGTTTTGAACCACAATCAAGTGATTCAAGCTTTTTGTCTGTATGATAAATGCTTGAATCAGGTGAGCGTAATAGCCCTAGATTATTTTGTTGAATTTTCATAAATTATCAAATATAATGGTGAAGATTTTGGATTATCATCAGACCACACGTAACTGTTGGTTCCTTTTTTTTGGATCATCCAGAAAGTAACATGGATATGAAATTTTAAAAAATATTTTACGAAAAGAAATTCCTTAGAAAATATCATTATTTATTAAATTAAAAAAAAATGTCTTGTCTCATAGTGTTTCACAACCACATCTTGTTTCATAGTGCAATACCCGTTTATTTAATAGACGGTATAATTAATACTTTTTGCATATACATGTACTTGTATGAACAATAACTGTTATTACTGTAGATCAGGAAATTTTTCGCGACATTTTATTTTCGCGAGATAGTCAGAGGTTCCTGATAAACGAGAAAAACTTTTCATGATTTGGTTCTTGCTTTATATTATCCTAAGGAATACTATTACATGCGATAATTTAATTTTCGCGAGCAGACTGTCTCGCGTAATTATGCGAAATACAAGTTCTCGCGAATAAAAAGTGATTTACAGTATACCTAGTCGTTAAATATAGGTTCCATAACCAGTACAAGTTAGTAACCGTTTTTTCTCTGTTTTTTAGACTTGTACTAACGAGCACTCAATTGTCATTGGGCCTGTTTCTTCCATTATAGACAAGCAGTCGTAAAATAGCCTGAGACTATTCGTCGTCTGAGTAATATCCCTTTACGGTCTGCTAAAAAATAAGAACACAATAATTAAATGTTTAAAGAAAAAAAAACTTCCATCTTGGATTGTTGGATGTTTAACAATCAAACACTGCAACTTCAGTTTATCTCATCAGAGACATGGACTTGAAGATGATATCTCTATAAATCCAGCCAATTAGAATCAATCTATTGTTGTAAGCAGCCAAACAACCAATTATAATCGTATTTTTGAGGTGGGTCATCCCAAAAGCGATTTTAGGAGTATTGAGTATTGGAATATTTAGAATTCTGTGTCTTAAGACGCCATCAATTGCCGTGGAAGACTGCAAATATATACTTACAGGTATTCGACACTAATCGCCTTTGAGCAATGAGGGATCTTTTTCGTACCAGCACCTACTGCGACACGAAACCTCGGTTTATGCGGTCTCATCCGAAGAACCGGTCTCCAGGTCGCGCATTGGAATTCGAAACCGCGACAAATTAAACGATGAACTCCTAAATCTGCAACTCCTCATCAAACGTTCTAACCACTGCGCTACGCGCGTTATAATTTATATAATAAATGTCACAATGTAAAGGACGATAAAAACAATCTTCACTATATACGTTAAAGACAAATGTTCCTGTACTCCATATCAGAAATATTGTTTTCATAATTGAAAAAAAATCTACAAAATTGGTGAAGGCTGTTTAGATTTGAGAATTGGACAGTTAATCAATGAATGCAAACAAGTAATATTTCTGGGCATCTCATCCCATGGTCAAGTGGATAAAGTCAATGTTGAGCGCTGGGAGGGAGTAATCAAACATCTACCCGTTATAGAAGCTTGGTTTCAGGATGATGTATTTTGTATATTATACGTGTGGGGTGATCTAACCGTTAGGAAAAATGTAGATATTGATTTAAATCAAGTGTGAACTCAAGCATCCCAGAAATCCAAGATGGCGAGCGTCGTACTTTTACTCTTTTTATATACAGTAAATATGACATTTTTAAAACGTGCTAATTTCATCGAATTTTTATTTTCATTTTAATGAGTGTATTCAGAAACAACAAGAAAAACACACATATACAAAATACGCCATCTTGAAACCAAGTGCCTATGCTACCCGTAATGGGAGAGTGACATTTCTCTTCCTTATACAAATGCAAAAGATTTTTAGAATTAGTTAACTTAATAAAGATTCACATTTTAATGAGCTCCTTCATTTCATATTGTCCTGATTAATGCAATTAAACGCATCATAATGGAAGACTTTTTACGCACAATTATCAATGAAATTATATTTCCCTCTCTATATTTTATACCCATACCGGTATCGGGTACCTGTAAAGTGCGAAACGAAATAGAAACGAAACGAAACGAACTGAAACGAAACGAAATCTGCCGAAACGAAACGAAATCTACCGAAACGAAACGGCGGGAAGTTACGGAGAGTTACGTTCGTTCGTAAGATGTCGGTGTTTCTCTAATAAGAGTTTACAATTGATAAACATAGATTCACGTTTGTAAATTATAGTTTATGATATAATTCAAATACTTTTTCGCTAAATGCTAATGAAGGTACTAATATTACATTTTCTACTTAATAATTGATCAACAAAAACAATAGTAGGCTAAAAAAAACTATACTAGGTATCCAGGCACTTGAAGAAAATGACTTGATTCTTTTTATACTTATGCGGTACTTCAGTTTTCATGTGTACTTCAATTATTATACCCCCGCTTGAAAATGGGATGGATATATCTGCTCGTCTATTATAGTGGTTTAGAGTGCATTTCAATAACAAACATGTTACAACCACTATTGAAAAATGATCACTATTGAAATTATTTTTTCAATAGTGCTTGAGAGTTTATTTTAATAACAGATATAGGTTGCAACCACTATTAAGTGATTGATTGATTGATTGATTGTATATGTTATTTAACGTCCCGCTTGAGAATTTTTCACTCATATGGAGACGCCACCATTTGCCGGTGGAAAGCTGCAAATTTTGTCCTTTACTCGGCACTTAGGGTCATTGAGCAGTGAGGGATCTTTTTCGTGCCAGCACTTACTGCGACAAGGACCTCTGTTTACATGGTCACATGTGAAGGACCGGTCTCCGCGTCCGGCAGCAACCACTATTGAAATACTTATTTCAATAGTTCATCAAACAATGATTCCATACATGTAAGATATTAAAACAATTATTTTTAAATTATCATTATTATAGACATGTCTCTTTCTTGAGTTTGGTAAGTAAAAATATTTGAAAGAATTATTTTCAAACATGTGAACAAAATTACCTTCATTCAGATTTTGTAATATGAATATTAGTCTGGCTTTTTAACTGGACACTATACTGTATTATCATCTTCTAGAAATATACCATTCTAGTGCGAGAAGTATTGATGAAGGTTAATTCTGCTGTATGGTGTTTTGTGATTTATCTAAAGCATTTCAAGAGTATGACATAAAGGTTTAATTTATAAACTTCAAATGTACGGAATTAATGGTAATATGCTAAATTGGTTTGAAAGTTATTTTAGCGATAGAACACAACAAGTCAAGTACAGAAATCTACTCTCATCCATAGGTTATGTAAAAGCTGGAGTCCCTCAAGGATCTGTACTTGTATCACTTTTTTTTTCTGTATACGTAAATGATGTTGCTCAAAATGTGCTGCTGATGATAGCTCTTCACGACAATATTAAAAAATATTACTCTAATTGAGCAAATTCTTAATCAAGATCTCAAAATATTGCATGAATAGTCGAAGAAATGCTTGTTGGAATTCAACCCATAGAAAACCAAAGCTGTAATTTTTCATTAAAAAGTAAAGCTGTGCAAGAATTTCCTAATTTAATTTTTAAGAACTGTCAATTAGAATATGTCACAAAAGACACAGGTCTTGGGATACTAAATTGTTTTCAAATTTGAGTTGGTCTGTTCATATTATTAATATTGTACTTGTAACATTACAAAAAACTTGGTATACTGAAAAAAATTCACTGTGCAAATAAGGATATTTTTTCCCAAATGTATATTTCTTTTATCAGACCAAAGTAGAATATGACGTTGAGTTCGTCAGGATGTACAAAGGCAGACATGCATTGAAAAGCTTGAGAAAGTTTAATTATTAGTCGATAGAATAGTAACTGATCTTATACTCATTGCTTCCAAAAATTAACTTTATCTGGAAACTGGAGGTGAACCTTTGGAAATTAGAAGAAATCTAACTAATCTAGCTACAATGTACAAAATACACAACAATATACTCCAGTAGTACCCACTTATATTCAAAATGTAGTACCTGATATTAGAGGTAATATTTCACAATACTCTACTAAAAATTCTTCCAACTATTCGTAGCCGAAATGCAGGTTAGAATTACTTAACAAATCTTATATTCCAGACACAGTTAGAAAGTGGAATCAAATTAAACTCAACAAAAAGAAGGCGACTTCTATCAAATGCTTTAAAGATATTTGTAAAACCTCCAAAGTATTTCTCTTTTGGAAAGGGGTTTTGGAATATTATTCACACAAGTCTAATACATAATTATATTTCAAACTCTGATTTATTTTGCTGTAATATAATAGACAATTCATTACTCATGTGGACAAATAGAGGACCCCTACTATTTCTATTTTGTTTGAAGAAAATATGCAACAGCAAGATATTCTCTGTTCAGTAAATTATCATCATTCAACAATTTGTATGTTATAGACGTCCATTTGATGTTATGAGGTGTTGATTCATTCTCTGATCAACAAAGCGTAGAAAATTTTAAAGTTATTCATACTTTTTTTTTAAGATTGTGCTATATTCTCTGAAAAATCTTATTTTTTGTATACATGTATAGAATTGCATACTGGTATCAAGCTTTATGTGTTTGACACTACTACTTGATTTAGTACTGAAAAAATTATACTTTATTATGGTAATTCTATAACATTTTTAAAGGAGAAAACTATGTAAGTTGTATAACTTGTGTCATATACTTTCTGCTTTGTCAATAGAATATGTTCAATTCAATTTGATTACTTTAATTTATGTATAGTTGCTGAGAGTGGTTTCAATAAAAATAAAGCACATTGCAGGTTTTAAACAAACATTGAGATGGTTTTCTGTTTTCTAACACAGTAAACTTATTTACCATTGAGTTTATAATAATTAAGATAAGTAAAGTTTTTGAAGTTTTCCTTTTTCGCAGAAATTTCAATTAATACAGGGACACTTTTTATGAACTTGCCTACCTATAATTCAAATATGCATGCAAATATTATAAGCAAGGTCCCGCTGAATCTGGCCGAATCTGCGAAAACCAACAGACAATCAATTAATAATATGCAATTTTGCAATAATTTTGTTATATAAAGTAAACTTTTGTCATTGATGTTGAAAGGAAAGGTTTATAAATACACATAGATGTAGAAATATGAATATCTAGACTACATTGAAAAGAGAAAAAAGACTGATAATTTTGTGTACAAACTTTCTGATGAAAATATGGTTAGTTTTAACAAAAAGTGTTTATAGAAGAGAACTAAATTATCGCTCATATACAATACAGATATGGAAAGTAAATCCAACATCTATTTGTCAAATCATTTACAGCTAAATTTTTAGTTTTAGTGTGGTTAGCATGAATCTGAACCGTGAATTTTAAAGGCAGCTACTTGTTGACATTTCCCCATTTTCCCATCGGTTGTCAATGGGAAAATAAAGAATAAAATCAAGAAGTACCTGTCATACTTTATACAAAAGTAATTATCAACATCACTTTAATCGTGGCTTATTCTTAGCTATTTTTTAAAGAAGTGGGGTATATATTTCCCTCTTAGAAATTTTCCGGATCAATGTCACATTGAAATAAAAACGAGATGAGTTATTCCTCTTTAGTTGTGCTATTTTGTTTACGAAACGTTTAACAGCTGTTTTAAGCTGAACACGATTCGTAAAAAAGGCATATGCCATTTTCGATATCATTATCTACGATACATCATTACAAGGGCATACTCTTCAGATTCGCCACACCTGACTGCTTTATTGTCAAGGGTATCGGCGTAAAATGGCGACCCGTGTTCATGCTGATTATCTTGCATTACCTTTGTTTAAATTTTGTATCTGTGTTTGTTTGTATACTGCACTGACCTGTTCAACTACAATTGTTAGTTTCTATATAATGGTATCTTACTTTGAATTCCTGCATAATACGAAGTATAAGGTTAATATTGTTGCTACCCAGTGGTGTATAGCATACGTCCGTCTACCGCGGTGTCGACTGATTACACTTAACAGTGACAAGTCCTGCATTTTATATAGGGATCTGCAGGTATAACGATTCTCCGAACAAAAATGGCGACACATTCCTTTTACGAATCGTGTTCAGCTTTAAATTCAACAGACTGAGATTTGAAAATTTTGATTGATTGTATATTGTTTAACCTCCCTCTCGAAAATTTTTCATTCACATGGAGACCCCACTACTTGCCGTTTGAGAGCTACAAATTTTCTCCTATACTCGGCACTAAGGGCAAATGAGCGGGGAGGGATCTTTGTCATGCTAGCACCTAGCACTTTGACCAGTATAGCTAAAAACTGAGAGGTGAAAATAAGAGCGAAGATGTGTTTTTCCTTTTTATGCCCCCGCATTGATAGATCCAAGGCGTATATTGTTTTTGACCTGTCTGTTTGTCTGTCTGCTGCTTGTCAACTTTAACCTTCGCCATAACTTTTGATCCATGAGAGATAGAGACTTCCAGTTTGGTACATGTATGTATACTCCACCAATAAACCTGTTTCAAATGACATCAAGGTATATGACCTTGTGACCTAGACTGTGACCTTTCTGCTAAAAATAGTTTTTTTTTTAAACTTTTGCCATATTTTTTGAACCATGAGAGATAGAGACTCTATATTTGGTATACAAAAAATGTACTTACTCCACTAATGAAGCTTTTTCAAATGACAGCAAGGTAATGACCTTGTGACTTTGACTTTGACCTATATGCTAAAAATAGCTTTTTTAGAATTTTCACCATAACTTTTGAACCATGAAAGATAGAGACTTCATAGTTGGTATGATTACTTAACTAATTAAGTTCTTTCAAATGACACCAAAGTCAATGACCTTGTGTCCTTGACGGTGACTTATCTGCTAAAAATAGTTTACTGAACATTTTGCCGCCGGGTGCATATTGTTTCATAAACACATCTTGTTTCTTTATGTTGTTGTGGATAAAAACATTGAAAAGAGTTTATGATTTAAAAGAGAGAAAATTGGAATTAAGATCTGATAATGTCACTTCTTATCAAGTCTATAATGATTCTAGATGTTTCACTTCTAGAAGATTGCTGCTTTTCGATATTTTTATTTCTTTTGTAAAATTGTGGTTCTAATATGATACAATACATGAAACAGAAATTCCTAAATTTAAAATAGATACATACATTTTTATTATGCACCTGGATCGATAGATCCGAGGAGTATACACATGTATTACATGTATTTTGTCCTGTCTGTTTGTTGTTTTGCTGTTCATGTGTTTGTCTGTCTCTCTGTTGTCAACTTTAACCTTCGCCATAACTTTTGAACCATGAGAGATAGAGAATTCATATTTAGTATGCATACTCCACTAATAAAGTTCTTTTAAACGACACCAAGATCAATGACCTTGTAATCTTGACTGTGACCTATGTGCTAAAATACCTTTATCGAATTTGAACCATGAAAGACAGAGATTTTATATTTGCTGTGAATACTGCACTAAGAAAGGTCTTTTTTAAATGACACTAAAGTCAGGGGCCTTGTGTCCTTGACTGTGACCTATATGCTAAAAATAGTTTTTTTTTCGAACGAACGTTTACCATAACTTCTGAACTATAGGAGATAGAGACTACATATTTGGTAAGCATACTCTAACACTTTAGTTTTTTTTTCAGATGACAATAAGGTCAATGACTCTGTGACTTTGATCTATATTGTATAACCAGAAGTCTCTGTCGAGACTGAAGCTCTACTAGTTTGTACTTATAGCAAAGGAAGAGAAAAGTACTTAAGCAGTTGGGAATTGAAACTTTACAACAGAAATAAATAGAATATGATCCTTGATTGAGACTCTTTATGTTCAAGTTATATTGAAATCAGACCAAAACTGTAGGAGGAGTAGCATTTTGAAGAAAAAAAATTCACAGAAATTTCTATTTACAGTAACCACGGCAACATCGTTCATCGGAATCAAAATCCGATAAAAAGAATGATGTATCTTTGTGTAGTCTTCTTGTGTGCCAAGTTATATTGAAATCAGACCAAAACTGTAGAAGGAGTAGCATTTTGAAAGAAATTCACTGAAATTTCTATTTTTAGTAATCACGACAAGACAACACCGTTCATCGAAATCAAAAAATGATAAAGAGAATTAAGTATCTTAGTGTAGTCTACTTGTGTGTTAAGTTATATTGAAATCAGACCAAAAATGTAGTAACAGTAGCATTTTGAAAGAATTTCACAGCAATTTCTATTTTTAGTAACAACGGTAACATCGTTCATCGGAATTGAAAACCGATTAATAGAATTATGTATCTTACTGTAGTCTACTTGTGTGCAAAGTTATATTGAAATCAGACCAAAACTGTAGGAGGAGTAGCATTTTGAACGAATTTCACAGAAATTTCTATTTTTGGTAACCACGGCAACACCATTCATCGAAATCAAAAACTGATATACGGAATTATGTATCTTTGTGTAGTCTACTTGTGTGCCAAGTTATATTGATATCAGACCAAAACTGTAGGAGGAGTAGCATTTTGAAAAAAAAATCACAGAAATTTCTATTTTTAGTAACCACGGCAACACCGTTCATTGAAATAAAAAAAAACCATATAAGGAATTATGTATCTTTGTGTAGTCTACTTGTGTGCCAAGTTATATTGAAATCAGACCAAAACTTAGGAGGAGTAGCATTTTGAAAGAATTTCACAAAAATTTCGATTTTTTTAGTAATCACGGCAACACCGTTTGTCAAAATCAAAAACCGATAAACAGAATTATGTATCTTAGTGTAGTATACTTGTGTGCAAAGTTATATTGATATCAGACCAAAACTGTAGGAGGAGTAGCATTTTGAAAAATTATTTACAGACAGACAGACAGACGGACGGACGCCGGACTCATTACTATCGCATAAGCTATTCTTGTCTCATAGTGTTTCACAACCACATCTTGTTTCATAGTGCAATACCCGTTTGGTTTCCTCTCGCCCGGTGGTTGATGAAAACTCTCTCTCTCTTTCTCTCTCTCTCTGAAATTCAAACTTTATTTAATCAAGATTTATATATATTATATATACATTTATTAACATTTGACTGTAAAACACCATATACTACCTGTAAATATATACTAATACAGGTGTAAATAGATTTCCTTTGATAAAGAAATTAACACAAATCGGCAATATCAATTATACAGTCAAACACCGCATTGATCCCGAACTAAGTGAAATAAACATTACCCTGGGTCTAATTCCCCGTGTTTGCAGTAACAATTATATTACACGTGTATACACTGTGGCGGTGTTTGATTTTCAATTTTATCCGGTCAGTGATTGTTAGGTGATGTTTATTCAGGCTTAAATCCTTTTAATATTTCACTTAGATACCACAGACACCCAGTCAAAACATTCATGCTCTCTCTCCCATTTCTCTTCGTCTTTCGATCTCTCTCCTATTCCTCTTGGTCATTCTTTCTCTCTCTCTCGCCCACATCTCTCTCTCTCTCTCTCTCTCTCTCTCTCTCTCTCTCTTACAAACCCCCTCTTTTTCCCATCCACTTTCCTCTTTCTTTAATGCACACTTCTCTCTCGATATCTCTCTCTCTTTCTTGCAGACTTTAAGTAAGAATTCTAAACCTTATAATATACATATTTTATTTGATTTTTTTAAGCTTAGATAACTGAATATTCAAGTAAGAATAACTTTTTATCCCTACACGTTACTCAACAGTAATTATATCAGCGCGATAACATGAGTACACATCTTTAAACTTTAAAGTACAGATTTCATGCAAATTGGTTTTGGTCAATAGTCCTCACGGCCCACCTAAGTGTGTTTGTTTATAGACTTTAGGGTCCTCAAGATCATTGCGTTTCCAAATCCAAGAAATGTATGTTACTTCTTTGAAATCAGAATAAAAACTCTTTGTATATAAAGTGTATCCTTAATTAAAGTAGTTCCGGTTGAAAAAAAAATTAAAAAAGAAAGAAAGAACGACAAAGAAAAAAACATGCCAGCATATTCTTACTTTTTTATTTCTTCAATGAATTACATGTATATCTGTATATACAAATTTATCATAAAGAATTACAATATATGAAATAATTATACAGATACACAAATGTCCAGTTGGAGAAATATCTGTGGGTTTACCTACAAATATAAGCTTCGAAGACACATCGACATGTTCAATAATACCAAAAAACATATTAAATTTTCTAAACATTAATTGTAATTAGCCGCAAGTTGCGTTTCATTCCTCTAGAAAAACCCGCCTGTCTGCCATACAATTTTGACACTGTTATCCCGACTATATCTCTACAAAACCAGTCATTTGCAATTTCATCAAATACTGGCAGTTGACTGACGAACAAAAAAGTCTAAAACATCTTTTAAAATAAAATTGTCACTTTGGAACAAACTCTGTTATTTTCTATCATTTTCAGTCATACAAAGTCATTCAAATTTTTTGCTCGAATTGTAAAGACTTCAAAAGATTCAGATCCTGGGCGGGACTATTAGCAAGGTCAGATGCCGGTCATGCTATTCTAACCTGATCAATTCCGAACAGGTGTACCTCTTGTATTATAGTGGTGTCAACTCCTTCTTTTCACGTTGTGGTTGATGTGTTTTGAAGTTGCAGCTCCTTGGCGTTTCACGTATTCTAAAGAATTATTATACAGTATTCGACAAATATCAAGGATGTACATGTCACGTAGTTTCTTACAATGTATTGGACATGTTTGAAAATATGACACACTTGGTTTTTTTTTTTTTTTACCGTTTTACTGAGCAGGTGTAAAATACTGCATGTATTTCGTATTCTTTAGAAGTCCGTGCCTTGGAATTTTGGGTATGTTCACATAAAAATTATATAATGCCAGTTTTGATAACGACCGTAAGCATCTTAGCAACTTGTACACATAACAATCTTTACTACACTCCAAATCGGGTACAATTATATGACTGCTTCACTGCTGATTTGAATGTTTTATGTATGTATTTATATTGCAGTTTCATTTTTTTTTAATTTAATAAATAATGATATTTTCTAAGGAATTTCTTTTCGTAAAATATTTTTTAAAATTTCATATCCATGTTACTTTCTGGATGATCCAAAAAAA